>JAVSBS010007047.1:3094-50962 GCA_033124195.1 Coracias cyanogaster | reverse complement strand
TGTTATGGCTGCTTTAGGCTTTTTCTTATTGTAGTGAGGGAAGCAATTATGTGTAATCTAAAAATACAGAGTTATTTTTTTAATCTTTTCTATCCACGTTCAAGAAAATAGTTTAGGTGACAGCTCTGTGCAGTGCCTACCACTGTTTCTTTGTTCCAGAAAATTCCTCTGCCCGTTGGTAATATTGATGCCATCATGCATTTAAAATCAGTCTAGGTCTAATCTCTAAACAGAACAGTTCCGCACTGTTTAAAACAGACTTTTGTATTGTTTTCCAGAAATATCTGAAGATTTGTTCACAGAAAAGTTAAACTCTGTTACAGTATTTGTCTTCAGACATTTGGGGTTTGGGTGGAAACTGACTCCTGATCTACTGCCTCCTGGTCTTTGCTGAACCCTGAGTCATCTCTTCCCTTGTTGTCTTTTCTAAAATTAGTGACATCGAGGCAGAAGAGGAATATTGATTTGGAAACCAAATACTAAACCACTGTCTTTGCATCATTGTTTATTTAAGATTAATATGTTGAAGAGCAAGAATAAAACTTTTAAAAAGTTAAAAATACCCTTGAACGTTTACACTACAAGAGTTGTAACTTGCCTTTCTTTCCCCTGCCTAAGGATCAATAGCACTGATCCTGAATTTCACATGCATATGTCAGAAGTGCTGAGCAGTTTTAGTAGATAATCAGTCTTTAAAGTGAGAAAGCAACTTTCTCTGTTAGTATGTGAAAAATAGATATTTTTTTTTTTTTTTGTAAATGCAGTTTATTTTAGGTTGTAATTGACAGTGCATGAATATGCCCAGTAGAAACTTTTAAGTTGCCAATAATGATTACTTTATAGTGTTCTTGTGTGTAGACCAAATAATAACCTATATCTATATCTCTATTCATGTGTTTCAGAAGAAGAATGGAAGGTTATTAAAGGAAAATTTCTAGCCATCAATGCAGTAAATATGAGCTGTGCCTGTCCACGAAGTCCAAAAGGTCTTTCACCGGCAGCTCATTTGGCAGATGGTTCAGCTGACCTCATTCTAGTTCGTAAATGCTCCAGATTTGATTTTCTACGGTATCTTGTCAGACATACAAACCAAGATGATCAGGTGTGTATTCCCAATGGCAATGAATTCTCCAGAGACAGTAAATATCTGTAAAGATGTAAATATCAATCATCTTATATAGCAAAAAGAACATCTACAAAGGAGGGGTTTTGGTGGTTTTTTTAAGTTCATACATTGTGGGTGATGTATTCTCAGCAGGTGTACCATTAAAAAAATAAAATCATTTTAACTAAATCAGCTCTTTGGCCATAGCTTTCTAACAAAATTCCTAATATCTTCTGTATATTTGCTGTTTGGACAGTATTTAAAGTGATTTTGTCACAACTGTGCCACCATGTATTTATCATGAAAAACTACTTACAGCAGTATAACATAGCTGAGGTAGTACATATAGTGAAGAATAATAAATCACTTCCTGTAAACTGTATAAAAATGTGGTTTAGAAGAAAGTTACCAGAACTGTAGTTTGATTGTAAGCTACAGGCTTTTGGCAGATTTTACTGCGTATGTGTGACCAGGGTACGAGCTTTATGCATTCAGCTTCAACATTCTTCCTTGCGTATGCTGTGGCTGTCAGGATGAACTGCAAGGGAGGATTCATCACTGCTTTGGGTTGTAGTATCTGTTGCAACCAGAGCTATGGCTGTGAATATACATAGTTAATATTTGTCAGAACCTGATAGTATTAACATGTTCAGGAAATTATCTAAACAATGGAGTAATGTCATATCTAGTTATAAAAGCAGTAATAAATCTCACTTGTCTATGATGCTGTTTTAGTATAGAATTAGTATAGATTCTCTTTCCTGTATTTCATCATTACCATTCCCTGGGAACATTGTGTCTGTGTCTATCTTCCTTCTTGCTGCTATTCTCAGTCTCCTTTTCTTCCCTTCGCAACTTCCCCCTCACTCTCCCCATTCCCTTGATTTTTTTTTTTTTTTTTTTATTTGAAGCCTTCCTTGGCTCCCTTTCAAACTGACTTCAGCATTTATCAAGAGGCTACGTTCTGCTTATACTTGAGGCATGAGAGCATTGATGGGTGGCTCTGTGCAGCTGTGGATACCAGTCTTTGCAACTAAGCAGTTCAGACTAGCACACTGCTTAGTGAGCCTCCTGGTATCCATGAGCCACTGCTTCTGGGTGCAGAGTTTGACAACTTCACAGTTTGTTTATGGTTAAAAGCTGAGGGAATGTCAGGCCTAGCAGGTCCTTCAACTGTGATGCTTTTTGTGACTGCCAGTGTGGGCATTCCCCTTCCAGTGCTTCCCAACTGTTTCTGGGATATGTTGATTTTGCACTGTAGATTAACTGCAGGGTTGTACATATGTCCTCGCCTCAGGTTAGTGTCTACTGTAATAGTGGGAAATCCTGTTTGAGAACTTAAGAAAACATGAAAAAGGAAGAAAAGGGTGACTGTACATTGGTAGAAACTAGTTTATGGGTAAACTATTTGTTCATTTTTGCTTCATCACCATCCCCTTCCCATAGATACATACTCCATTGCCTTTGCTAAATTATATGTCTGTATTTGTTACAGCTTGCTAAATGTTTAAGTCCATATCCGTTAAGCTGCTTTCAGGGCAAGTGGGGGCACCCTCTAATTTGATTGTTCCTTTAATCTACAAAACCTGTTCTAAAGCATTTGTACAATATTGTGGTATAAATCTGCAACCTCTGTTATTAGAGCAATCTCTTAGTTATCCTACTTTTTCTAGCTGAACTAACTAGTTAAATTATTTTTATTTTGTTGGAATGTAGTAAGATTACCCTCTCTTCTTATTTTTATATACACCCAGCTCTGTGATGTGATCTACTGCTGTGGAATTCTCACCTTTAGGGCGTTATTCCAAATGCGGAAGCAGAAGGCTTTCAGAAAATCCCATGTGTCTTAAGGACTGTAGTTGAACAGATCCTGAGGATGGTACAAAATCCAGTCCAAACCATTTTTACTTTGATTCCACGTTATAATATTTTTTAATAGGATATTTTAAATAGTTTTTATACCCTATGTATTCATAATCTCAGAACTAGTTACCTGATTATCTGTGAAGTGGCAGTATTGCAGCTATGTGATGAAAACCATTGAAAAGTAATGTTCCATTTTGGCTTTATAGTTTCTGACTTGTGCAGTTTTTGGAAAAACAACAAAAAAAATCATTCTTGCCTCAGGTAAGCTTCTCTAGAAAATTGGAATGGACAGACTTTCTTGAATACTAAATGCTGCATGCTGAGTTGCTTTACACATCAACTGTATTTTTTACTAATTGTAATTGCCTGGTTTGATTCATGTTTTTTCTTTGTAGTTTGACTTCTCATTTGTAGATGTTTATCGAGTGAAGAGTTTTCAATTTACATCAAAGCCTTCAGAAGACAACGAAAGCAGTGTCACAGATGTAGGAAAGAAACGTTTTGGCCAGTTCTGCAGAGATCATCCAGCCTGTTGCTGTCATATTGCTAATAGCACCTGGAATTGTGATGGAGAAACTCTGGAGAGTTCAGCAATTGAAGTGAGGTAAGCATTGATTTTTCTTTCTATATACCAGAAAACATAAAGCCTTTTCATTGATTTTTAAAGATGCCCGTAAAGACGTCCCAAAAAGGGACCTCTGCATGGCAAATTTCAGTTTTCTGATAATAAACTTATTTTTTTGTTACTTTTCTGAGTCCTTTCCAGAGAATACTCCAACCATGTGTGTTGTAAATGATCACTCTGAGTGAGATAGATGAATGGCCCTACCTTTGAAGTCATACTTACTTCTTAGGAATGGTTATCATGTGCTTGAAGTGTTGAAGGTGACGTTGGGATGATTCTTTTTAAATGAGCAGAGTACCTCATAGCAATAACTTCCCCTTATTAAGCTTAAGCAGGCATCTTTGTCTTGCAGAAATACTGAGTATGTCCCATAATTTGTGGATTTTTTGACACACGGTACAGTCTTATCTCCAGCCTTGGCATATGCAGAAAAATTTACAGTTGTGCAGATTACCAAATTAGAAGGGAATAGAGGTTTGTGAAATTTGATGGGGGTCTTTTTGTTTTTGTTTGGGTTTTTTGTTTGCTTGATTGATTCTATTTGTTGCTTTTAGAACAAAGGGAACCAAAAATACCACGCAAAATATTTACACCCAAGTGTATTCCATTAAAATATCATTTACCAGTCCAAAGTGACTTTTATGAATACTGTATGTTGTGTAAGATCAGCTCACTTAAGTGCCCCATAGAACTTTGTGTGGAAAAGAGGCGTAACAGAAGTGATGGATACATGAAAGCATCCAGCCTTCTTTGCAGGGGAGTATCGTATCAGGGAGAGCATGGGTTTGATAGTCTGGAGCAAGGAACTTTCTCCAACTGCTTGAAATTAATGGATTATTAGAATTAAATATGTAGTACCCATTTATTTCTTATTAATTGATTTCCACATTTTTCAGGGTTCACTGCCAGTTAATGAAACTGTTTGCAAGGGGAATTGAAGAAAACTGTAAAGACAAAGCTGCCTACAGCCAGAGTAGCATTGAACATTTACTATAGACATTGTTCCTCCACTGAGGAGAAAACATACAAGCTCAAGGAAATTGAGTAAATATGCATTTTAGTCAAATTGACAAGTATTTTAAAATATGATTTTTTTTTTTTGAAGGCTTCAGTATAATTTTAGACATCTTATTGCATTGTGTCATTTTTTTTAAAAACATTGTAATCGTAGAATTGTATCTTGGAGCAATGTAATCTAAGTTATGTTAGAAAAGAGAGGGTTCGCGTATATGTATGTATTCACAATAACTGATAATCCTCTGTGCTTTTCTAGAGAGCTAATTTAGTAGTTATGTTGCAATAATATTTAAATGTTAAAAAACTTTGGACTATTCATTGTAATCAAATCAAGATACCAAGACAAGATATTTTCAGTGCCTGAGAAGATCTTTTCTTCTGGGAGTGTTATATAGTTGCTTGTGGCTTAAATGCTGGACAACCATATCATCTTTTTTTTTTTTTTTTTTGGTAGTAAAATCTTTCATTTTGTAATTCTGACAATACCTTGCAACTTATCAATGCAATTCAAACACATTCCTGGCTTTAATAACAATAAGAGTTTAGAAATACTTTGAAAAACAAAAGCACATCTCTATACAGGTCATACCTTATCCTATATATTCTAAAAGCTTCCTTGCATGATGATTTTTGGGCTTATAAAGAGTGTTATGACTGTTTGGATGATACCAAATATTATACATGCAACTGAAATGTCTTGCAAGCAACTCACAGGGATACTTGAATAATACCAGGAAGGCACAAAGGAAAATATAAATATCTTCTGAAACACCAGCAAGTTTAATTTTTAAAAAAATATCAAAAATGAATGTATGAAAAGCTTCTCTCTTCAATACACGATTCTTTGGAGATTTGACTACATATGTTAAAATGCGTTTGCAAAATAAGATGTTGGAAAGTTAAGTTTGAAAATGTGATTTGATTATTGACATTTTTGACATGTTTATTTAACTAAATACTGAAACAAAATAATTTGGTTTGTGAAGTCAAGGGAAGAAGCTGGCATCTGATAAATCGTGAATTCACTGTGCTGATTTTTTAATAGCAAAAAACATTAGACTATCCTGTATAGCTGTGGAGTAATTATTTATGTATGCATTTGTGTATTGCAGCACATACATGTTCTGTGTGTAGGCTTGGGGCTAAATTTTGCTCTTCTTGTACAGATCTATTCCTGTTTAAGGATCAGAAGTTAGCCCCTGCTCTCTTCGCTCTTTCCTTAAATGTGTAGTTCTCTTCAAAATTTATTGCATCTGAGCATTTTTTTTTTGTCTGAACATCTAATGGTTCTCTATTCATGTATATTTATTGGCACTTCTGTCATTTAGTTTTGTACATCTCGCGTATTTGGTCAGTATAAGCCATGGTGATTGGTCATTTTATTACTGAAGCACTTGAAAATGGTTATAAGTGACAGATTTTTTTTGTTCTGTTGAAGTTGCTTACATTCCACCTTTGTGTTATGTCAAAGTGGTGTGCTGTGTCTCTGCTACAAAGAATTATTCATACTGCTCTATATGACAAAAAGCACTTGCAAATGATGTTTGTTTAAAGTACAGTCATGCAAAGTTTAGGATCTGTTTTTTGTTATATAGTATTTCAGGGAAATACTTGAATTCCAAAAGTGCTGCTGTTTACTTTCCTTATTAACCCAGTGAGTTGAGATGTTGATGGATCCAACGTTTTTCAGACATTTGTAATACAAGTATTATGTATGCTGTATTTTTAAAGCCATGTTTAATAAGTTAAATAGTACTTTTGAACTAAGAACCCTATTGAAAATGAGATTATGCAGTTCTACAAATGCAAATATTTTTAAAGTGTTGTTTGTTTAAAAAGGTCTACAGTTATTATGGTCTGTCCATGAATATGGTGAGAGAACCTGGACTTCAAGTTACTATAAATCTTGTGCAGCATATAATGGTGCACACTCGCCTTACCTACAGATGAGGGCATTTATGAGGCATTAGATCTATCCAGATCATATTCTCATAAATGAGGGCAGGAGTAAATACTAATCAGCTCTCTCCATTAGTTTACTAGCAAATCATGAGACCTTTTACTTGAAAAATGGAGACTTAATCTCATTGTGAATGTCTATTGAAATGCTTTGAAGATTTTTAGTATCTGAAACTGAGCGCTTGGTGTTTCCGAAGAAAGCCACGGTGAAGACCCCATTTCTGAGAAACAAGCCACCAGAAAAGGCTAAAAGATCATTCTGTAGCATTGTAATGAAGTGTGAGGTCGATAATAAAGGTGTTGCAACATAATAATATGAAAAGGTCTTAGGTAATAGAAAAGCTGCATAGTTGCATTTGGATAATTCTATTTGTAGCATATTATACTAGCAAAACACCATATGTAAGTTGTGTGACATGTCCAGTTTGTTTAAGAAGAGAGCTGCGTACGTAATGTCTGTGCTAACATTTTAATTTTAGGGTTTTTTCTCTGAATGTAGTCTCAACATGGAAATTATGTGTAAGTTAGATTTTTTTTCTTTTTTTTTCCCCAATCTTGCTGGCTTCAAGATTAGAAAATTTGATCTGTTTTATGACGCTGGGGCATTTCATTGAAAAAAATAAAATTACATTGTACAGCAATACACTGGTTTTCTTCTTTTCACAACTTTATATGAAAAAGTATCTACCTTTGCTTGACAGGAATCTGGCATTAGTGTGCTCAGTGTAACCAGTGTGGGCAGATGAAACCAGGGGGGATAGTAACTCTAAAATTTCCATTGGGGGTGACCACAGCTTTGTAGCAAACAGGGTGAAGGAAAGAAACTAGTGAAGCCGGATTTGGACTAAAACTAAGCAACTTCTACCAAGATAAATTAAAGATTGAAGGGGAAGGAGAACCTTAGTTATACTGTAGGTATTTGGAGTTATTTATTATAGAAAAATCTGAACTAAAAAAAGTGGAAGAAAACCACCATTCTAAGAAGCATGAAATATATATTATGCTATAAATAGTACATAGTAAAGAGATGGATTTATTAAAATTTAATTGCAATAATTATTACATAAGCAGCACATACTCTCATAAACATATTTGTTGTAGATGAACAATGGACACAGGAGAACATGCTTTCCTGAAGGACACTTCTGCTTTTTGAAGTGTATTGTGTTTACATGGCAAGGTTTTGGTAGTTGGGGGGTCTGCAGTGGGAAGCACCAGACTGTGAGAAGACACCAGAAGCTGCCCAGGTGCCAGACAGGGTTATTTCCAGACAGTTACAAGATGGACCTGCCACTGGCCAAAGCTGAGCTAATCAGTGACAGTGGTAGCGCTTCTACGATAGCATGTTTAAGAAATGGTAAAAAATGCTGCATAGCAGCTTTGTAAGGAGTGAGGGGAAAATGAACAACTCTGCAGACACCAAGGTCAATGAAGAAGGAGGGGGAGGAGACACTCCAGGTGCCAGAGCAGAGATTCTGCTGCAGCTGATGCTGAAGACCATGGTGAGGCAGGCTGTCTTGCTGTAGCCCATGGAGGTTAAAGGTGGAGCAGATACCCACCTGCAGCTCTTAGAGGACCCCAGGCCAGAGCAGGTGTATGTGCCCTGAAGTAAGATGCAGCCTGTGGAAAGCCCACGCTAGAGCCATTTTCCTGGCAGGAGCTGCAGGCATGCAGAGGGCCACATGCATGAGCAGTTTTTTGGGCAGGAGCTGTGGCCCATGGGGAATACAAGTGGGAGAAGTTCTTTGATTCTTTACGTTCATGAAGGAGGAAGGAGTGGGAGAGATAGAGTGTTAAGAATTGACCACAACCCCTGTTTCCCATCCCCATGTGCCACTCAAGATAGGGGGAGGAGGTAAAAGAGTCAGGAGTGAAAATGGGCCTCGGAAGAAGATGGAGAGGGAGGAGGGAAGAAGGTGGAGGGGGTATTTTGTTTATTTCTGACTATATTCGTCTGTTATTAATTGGCAATAAATTAATCTTCCCCAAGTGTGGTTTGTTTTGCTCCTGGCTACAATTGTGGACTGATTTCCCTGTCATTGTCTCGACCCATCAGCTTTTCGTCATATTTTCACACCCTGTCCTGCTGAGGAGGGAGGGGACAGAGTGGCTGGGTGGACACCTGACTGGCAGCCAAGGTCAGCCTACCAACACGCGTTGCAGCAAGGCAATGTTTGCAGGGATGCCTTATGGCGTGAATGAGAATGAGAAGATGGTATGTAGAATCAGAAATTTCTCTGAAGGTCTCTGTCTTGCAATTCAAGTATTATTTCCCTAGAACTCCCGCCTTAATCCCTGTGAAGTAAATGAGTAATAGGAATTCATCAGTTTAATTGTCATTAGTCATATTGTTCTTATTTCAAATTTTCAACAGGACAGTTAAGTAAATTTAATAGATTCTAACTGGTGTTTAAGTAAATTTAATAGATTCTAACTGGTGTTTAAGTTGCAGTAAATGAATTCTGTCCATTATGAAGCGGCAGTCTCCCCAGACTTCTGTCTTACCCAGTGACGTGCACATGATGTACATCTTGCAAAGGCTTATGCATGTTCTTAATTAACGTGTGACTAGTCCCATTAATTAGAAGAGGGTGGGACATTAATTCTGCAATCAGTCATGCCTTTCAAATCCTCTGCAATGAGAGGATTAACAATTTTTTTCCATTTCCTACTGTTTAGAAATCATTGCTAATATGTACTTACCAAAATTGCCAGCAAGAGATTGTCTTCAAAAGACATTTGCTCCTTTAAGTCTCGTACATTATCTGAAAGGGTGATTTGCTCTTTGTAGATATTTCACCTAAAGTGCAATTTTGTGCCTTATTTCATAGGAATCCTCTAGCAATAAATAAATTTAATAGTTTTTTTTTCCTTTTTCGTATAGAAAATACTTCAATAGTGTAGAACAGGAAAAAATAGAAAGGGAAAAATAATTATTCATAAAGAAAAAATACTGAAAGAATAACAGAAGTGATGCAAGTTAAAAAATCCATGGAGACCAAATTCTGGAAAGGATGAAAGAGAACAACTGTGAAACATTTTTAAAAGAAGAAAAATAAACAGGAAAATGAATTTTTTTTGCTGGAAAGCATTGCCCACGCATGTGTGCTTTAACTGTGTGTAAAGCTAGCACTAAAGGTTTGAGTAGATTGCTAGAAGTGTGACTGTTTACAACTGGTAGACAAAATAAAAGCTTTATCACTATTGTGAAGATGTATTTCTAAAAAAATATTGGGTCATGCTCTGTATCTTCACTCACAAACCTTACCAAAATAGCACCATTACTAGATGAGGTGTTAAAGGAGAATTGTAAAAGCAGCTCCCTGTAGCAATGTGCAGCATTTTGAAATGACTGTTCAATTTAATCTGCCAAATATTTATTTTTCATGTAAATATTTAGCAGTTGTATTTTATGAAAGGGGAGATTGGGCAACAAGAAGAAATGCTAGGTTGGTACTTCAAAGCTGCTGAGGTTAAGGTGGTGGGATAGCAACTCACACCAGCTGAGGGTCTGCACCACAGACCTTGCCACGTCACGGAATGTTCTCACAGAAAATGATTACATATAGAAATACCTACAACGTTCCCAGTAGGTGTTTGTGCAGCCTATTCTTCTGAGCTTTCAGTGACGTATCCTGCAAACCAGTTTAGCCATCAAAACAGATTGCTTAAAGATTCTTATAGTGAGAAAACTTTGGTTGCTCACTTGAATCCCCCTTGCTGTGTTTAAGCATGCTTGCTCTGTCCTCTGTGGGCACAGAGAATGGCTCATTGCCTTCAGGAAACTCCCTACCTATGCTGTTGTGTCCCTTCTCAGTCCTGTTCTTTGCCTAAACAGTATTAATATTCAGACAGAGAAGGGAAAAACCCACAACATTCGAGCACATATTGGTACCAAGAAAAGCTGCTTGAAGCTGATTTCTGTTAAGTACCAAAGAAGGGACTCTGTAGAAAGAGAGCTGGTATTGACAAGGTTGCTCCAAAAAAGGAATAAGTATCTGCATAAAATCTCCAATCAAATGAGATACTATTAGTTCCTAGATACTGTGTTTTCACAGAAGGCTGATTAAAGCTCTGATGGATGCATTTAGAATGGATATTTCCCCTCAGCAATACCTATCAGATAAATAACTACTGCTGGTAGATGCTGTCCTGCCTCTAGCCCAAGAATAATCAACCCATTAAAATAAGTAGCTCTCAGATGGTTGGAGCCTCCCATTTCCATTTTCTCTCACAATACTGGAATTTCTAGGGAAAACAGGCAAAACCTGAACACTCAAGCGTTGCTGTCATTGCAGTTTCTTAGTAAAGGCTTTCAGAAAATCCTCAACACAGTAGCAGTATCAGGAAAGTGTAAATATAGTTATATTCTCTCACCAGAACATCAGATTGTGTTTTTTGATCTCCTCTGTGCATAGACAAAGCTTTGAGCTAACAGAAGAATTTGTGGTTTTTTCTGCGTAGAAGTTTACAGCCTTGGTGGTGGAAGATGAGGTGAGGAGAAAGCACAGGCCTCCTGCCATTTGTACTCAGAGGAGTCCACCCTGATGCTGTTATGGTAGGAACACTGGGCAGTAATGCTTCTTTTGGCTGGAAGGGCGGCAGAGGGATGAGGTGAGCAGGAGCATCAAAAGATCTGTGGCTGTGCAGACTCAGCAGTCCAAACACCCTCCCAGTCGACAAAGTGCTGCACTGCACCTGTGTAAATTGCTTGGGTTTGGGGTCTGAAGGCCGTTGCTGTCTGCCCTGACTTCATTTGTTGGAGGAAATTTCACTGGTCTGGGATAGATCTGTAACACTGCTGTGAAAAAGCACAGCAGGAATGTATCAGTAAAGTAGACTGGGGTCAGTTTTTTCACTGGAGCTAAAAGAGAGGTAAAAGGAGGTGATGAAAGGGTTGTTGATTCACTCTGTCCATTACTGAAGGAACCTGACACAATTACATTCCACATGCAAGGGGAGTGGGAGGCTACTGCTGCTTGTATTGATTTCTACCAGGGTTTCTGATTTCTACCTTCCAACAAAGGCTGCTGAGATACCAGAACTCCTTTCTCCACTTGGCATGCGTGGCTAAGGAAACGAACGCTACACCCATACAAAAGCATAAATAGCTATTGAATTCCCTTCAGTTCCAGGACACAGCATACATCTGACAGTGATGACATCCAGAGCTTCCTGTGCAATAAAAAATGCCTACCTGTTCTCTTGGTGAAAGGTAGCAGTGAAAGGAACTACAGTTATTGTGGTTTTCATGTTTCCTCCTAAAGCCACTCAGGTGGGAATGCATCTCTGCTGTCTTCATAAAGACTGGGAAGCATGCATCAGGTCATGATGACTCTTGCAGTGTCTTTTTTACTGACATTGACTGGTGTCTTAGGCAGTACCAACAGGCTGTGGGATGTGAATGTGTAATCAGAAGACATCCATCAGGAAAGAGGCTGCCATTATCTTTGAGCTAAGGCTACAGACATTTTAGCGGAAGAGGAGATATTGTTGGTGACCGTACAGTTGTTGTCTCCCATACATATTGAAATGTATGCTGGGAAACCTTCATATGTACCAGGAGAAAGATGTGGGTATCCTCCATGGCTGTGCAGCCAATACTGATCTGCACAGGAGTGGCTTGTAGTCATCAGGAGCACTGACGCCTTGCAAAGGACCTTAGGTTAGGATATGCATCTCTTTGATGGCTCTGACACACATCATGCTCTGCCTCCAGAATGCAGAAGCGACACTGGGAGCAACAAGCAATAGGGAGCAGACAAAACAGAGTGTCAAAATAGAAGAGATGACAGAGATTGTGAATTTGCTGACTGTGAACTGCTGTACAAGATGGTTGCTGAGGGTAAGGGCCTGGAAACAAATGCCCTAGCAGTCCAGATTTTACAGCAGCTCTTGGCCAAAGATTTAAAAATTAACCACTTGTAGTTGATTATGCTGTGCCAGGATGCAGTCTGAGCCCTGTAAATTACATAGGGTATTTTGTTGTAACCTCATTTTCATCTGTTCGGACTCCCATCAAGGTCTTGGTTTTCAGTCTTGGCTGACACTGCCAACACGGTGTCAGTACGGAGAAGACACCGAGCAATGCTAAATATCTGTAAATAGCACAGTGTTTCAAATGCCACTAACTGGCCTATGCTGGTCATGCAATCTCAGAGAAAAAAAGGCTCGACGCATGTTGAGTCTAAAGGATAAGGCTTGAAAATGACACATCTAGAGAAAATTGCACACAGACAAGATTTGCCTTTCAGTAGAAGCATATTCTTTTGCATACAAATACAACAGGATGGAGACAGCTCAGGTAACTCTGGCTATTGCTCTCTGATGTGCACATTGATTCAATTTCTGAATCTGCAGTCTGCAGTTACCATATTGGAAATATTACCGCTAACGTTCAATAGGGAAAGAAATATAGCTTTGTTTTGGTCTTAGAGTCTTTGTGTCACAAATCAGTGCCTGTAATCTGCCTGTAATCCAGGAAAAGAGAAGATTGTTTTTCAGTAAAACATCAAACAATGCCTTTACATGCAGTTATATACATGTCACTCGTTTTCTCCACACCCTAAGCTGCAGTGAAGAGTTCTGAAGTTTAAATCATTTTATAATAATAAACTCCTTGGTACACTGTTTAATAATTCTGCATGTTAATGTAAATAATTTTTTATCTACCTTACTGCAGTAACTGCTATTCAGCTTTCAAAGTCTGATTTGGTCCTGCAGCTCCCTCTACTGAAAAGTATTTCTCTTGAAAATAACTATGTTTCTGAATATAGTGTTCATTTTTAAGGTAGTCTGGCAAATCCATTTCCTGTGGTTCCTGCTGAAGAGATCTGTGGTAACATGCTTCAGTTCAAATTATGTGTTACTTCACACTGGTAGTTTCTGCTTTTAATTTCCTTTACAGGGTTCAGTGTGGTCAAACAGGGATAGATGCTGCACAATTGTTTTTTTTTTTCCCAAACAACTGAACGATTTGAACAATGTCTTCATTAAAAAAGAATGCAAACGTAGGTCAAATAGGGAAAAAGTGTAATTGTAAATTTTAGCATCTGGGACCCTTAGATTCTTCAGGTGCCAGTTTTCTCAGCTTAGAATATGCCTGTGCTGCAAGTGTGTTTGGTACACTAGTAAAGGTGGCTTAAATAATTGTTTCCATCATGTCTCAGTTGGTTCTAGTTCTTTGTGAGCAGGAGTTTTCTGTGCTGTGCCCCGAGCAAGAGTGGGAGAACGTCATAAATAAAGAAAACAATCTTCCATATTTGTTAAGCTGATAGCCTACAACGACAGACCATATAGTGTATCATTGTCAGTCAGTGCCATGGTATGGGAGCATATATGTGGCATACGGGAGGCCTGTGCAAACCTGACTAGATCTGGTGTTGCTTTTCCTTTCCCTGACAGTTCCTGGCTCTCAGACTCAGCCTCATTTGCTCCTTTTATGGCCGTAGCAGCATTTCCGAGTGCTCCTGATCTCCCCTAGCTTTTCCCCTTCCTCATTGCTATCCTGACCTTTCGCTATTCCCATTGCTTTCTTTTACTGGCTCCTTCTGGAGTTCAAGTATGGTACCTGTACTACTGTCCTGGTGACATTGCTCTCTGTTCCTTTGATCTCCTTTGCTCCACCTTCAATACTCCCTCAATCTGGCTGCCTACTGCTCCTCTTCATGTTATTTCTCTTCTAGATTTTTTTTGCTTGATTTTGGGATGCAGACTTACACCTGAAACAAGGGACTTATTCATATATCTATTTATCTCTAAGAAGAGATGTTTGGCATCTGGACACATCCATGGGCACCCAGACACCTCCTTGGACACCCAAGTGGTTTACGTTGTGGTATATCCAAGCCAGACTGATCAGCTTCGGGTTTGTGGCTTTGTGATTGTTTTTCTGCCTGAGTGAAAATTCTCCAAAGCTCCATCTATCAAGGGGAAGTATTGATGTATAATAAATTAATGACAATAGCAATAGGAAATTATTATTTGTTATGTGGAATTCAATTACAAATAAATGCATATTCTCCAAGGAAACATTTGAAAGCCAAGTATCACTGTCATGGGGCTTTGTAACATCGCTCTCAGGGTAACGTACTGCCATATTCATACTTCTTTTCTGTCTAAAGGACTGGGTTAAAAAAAGCACGTCACTGTGAACAGTGAGCTTTTCTTACTTATTTCTACATTAAAAGGAATCTCCAAGGAAACAGAAGTATTGTGTGGCACTGCTAAGATATTTGTTCCCTCTCTTAACCTTCCAACAGCCATCTTTATTGAAAGCCTTTAAAAAATGATTTCTTTAGCATGTACAAGTATGAACAATATAAGTGTCAATATTTATGCTCTACATATTTTCTCCTGTATAGCAGAGCAATGATATATGTGTAAAGGCAATTTTGCAGAAAATAGGATAGAGTGATTTCAGTGCAAATGTTCCTAGCATTTATTGCTATGAGCGGGCTTGTTTACAATGGGATTCATAATCCGCACAACACTTGACTGAAGTGCATCCTAATGTTTGTAACTGGATTTCATCAGAAACCATAAGCTGTAAAAAGGAAAATGGCTCTTCCTATGGCCAAAAGGGCTGTGTAGTCTGTGCTGCGTGTGGATGTCTTTTAAATTCAGGAGTATTAAGATCCCTGAGGCCTGTAGTGGAAAATGATGAGAGAGAACACAGTGCTATCAAAAAGGTAGCAGGAGAGTACCAATCCCTCTGCCCTGGGGAGAGCAGCAGGGGAGTCATACAGAGCAGAGAAAAGCACAAACTGAAGCCAGACCTCTGCATGTTTGTGTACCCCGGGTTGTGCAGAAGGCGCAGCCAGTGACGTGTTGATTACAAACCCCAAACTGACTGCACTTTGGAGCCTTTGCATGTGACCATTCCTCTTCAACAGCCTTACGTAAATGTTTTGAAATTCAGCTGCTCCTCAACAGAGGCTTTGGAGGTAAGCGTCATGCTGAACACCAGAGGATTTCCTCTTCTGAAGGGCAAAGGGACAAGACACAGGTGGCAGATCAGCTACATCCTCAGCTGATGGAAATCAGCTCCTTTGATTTTTAATAGAGCCACATCAGTTTACCATAGGTGAAGATCTGCTGCTCTGCTTAGCTGATATATGTCCTTAATCCAAGCACATGTCATGAAGTATTGCACCAAAATTATGAACAGGCTTTGCCTCCGTGGTGCGACCTCTGGATTTGTGTTCCATCAGCTCTAGTAAAGAAGTGACTTTTTATTCTACTTCAGTATGCTCTGAACCAGAGGAACTAGACTAATAGGAGTGTTAGGTTCATTTCCAGCTGTGTCTCGAGTAAGGCAAATTTGCATTTTCTATTGAATACACAAGCCCATCTAAACAGAGGTGAAGAGAAGACAGTCTATTGACATTATGTAAAGGTGGCGTATCAATTTAAAGGGTTCTGTTTGCCTAGAAGAGTGTGAAGGAGTCTATTTAATTACCTGTCTAGGGTTGACAAAGATAAACACCCTGTTATTATTCTATGTATTTGCTTGTAACTCAATTAAGGATGGGTACTTAATTGTATCACCAATATGAAGAAGTAAGTGTTAAGGTGTTTGAAAGCTAGAGGAAATGAGGTGTCCCTCAAGAAACATGAAAGGTCAGGGAGTAGAGAAAGCAAGGAAGCATAAAATTATGGCATTGGTATTCAACTAAGATCAGAAGTGAAGGGCTGTGTTATCTGAATTCCCAATTGTAAGGTTGAATTGAGGAGTTAACAGAAAAGTGTAGACTTACAAAGCAGAGCGACACAGCACAGAAGCATGAGCTAAATCAAACACGTCTAGCCATTCTGTCAGTAGTGAAGGAGAGCTTATGTTCTCAAGTTATTTCAGTTACATTGAATCATCCCTGACATATCTACAATATTTGCTGTCTTCTGTGTACAACACTCTTGAATGATAACATTTAATGCATGGCACTAAGTGATCAGCCTATTTCATTTTTCTGCTTCCCTATATTAATTTTGTCATTAAAAATACAGAAACAACAAAGGGGATGAGTTATGGGGTTTTTTTTTTTCATTTAAGATTAATTCATGGGGCTGTCTGATCATCACCCTACCTGTCCCTTTCAATGTGCTGAGTCTTTTAGTGTGGATTATGACTGCGTATATCATATAAACCAAACTGGTTAGCCCCATCTTCACCCGATGCACATTAACCTTAATGTTTTGCACAGGCTGTATTTCCCTGCTGAGGTGTGCTCTCCATAATCCTGGCCATCAGACACTGGCTGCTCCTGCCAGCATCAGCACAATGAGGTGCTCCCAGCCCACGGGTACCAAGGCAGTGAGAGGAGAAATGATACGATACAACAGCAAAGAACAGCTGAACATTGCCCCTGTCGTATGGCTCCGCAGCAGGACAGCCAGTGCTGGCCATTGCCCCATAATTGCATCCAGAGCTGTCATTTCAGGAGCAAGCTCAGAAGAGTGAGTCATTAGGTGACTTCTTACTGTTTCTGACTATTTTACCTCTTTCTGCAGAATCAAGTGTTCTCATTGGTGGAAGTCTGAGGGGGGCAGAAAGCAGGCAGGGGACATCACTTAGCCACATCATGTGGGAGATGGCACTTCTGGGATGCTGTCACAGCAGAGAACTGAGGGAAAGGCTCTTTCCTGCTTCTCTCCTGCCATTACAATGTCTCCATCTAATCTTCCTTTTGACACACCTGACAATATAAACACATTCTTTGCAACCCCAGGAGGCTTCCCCAGTTGCAATTTGTCATTTAAATAGTTTGATTAAATTTAATTTTGCTCTTCATAAATTTTTTCTTAAATTACCTCAGCACTTTCAGAGGAAACTGTGGGGTTTTTATAATCCATCTGACGGCTGATTGTTTTGAGGGTTTTTTAACAGTATCTGACACAGCTGACACCACTGTTCTTATCATAAATATCTGCCACATTAGTTTAAAGCTGTGATTAAAGCTGCTCCACATTCTGCTGGCAAGGCAGCTGGACTTGCACGAATTACGATAATAACCACAAAAGCTGCTTCCTGAGAAGAATGCTGTTTCTGTAGCTGTGTCAGACAACTGCTGCCTTTTAAGAATGATTGCTCACCTCTAAATGACATTTTTAGCTTTCTTTTAGAAAAGTAAGTTATTTATTTTCCTGTGATTTTAACTAAAGAACACTATCATCCCTAGAGAACAATTTTGTTTTTTCAGCACCAAAGCAATTATTTTCAGCTGTACCAAGCAACTGATGTATAAAAGTCTGTGTAGTTTCATGTGTTTGAAAAACACCTTCTCTTAAGGACTCCCAAGCTAATTTCTCTGTGACTCTCAGCAGCCCAAGAATCTCAGAAGCAGATAGCTGCCTATCACCTGGCCAACACTCCCTTACCATTCACTATTTCTGAGAAAATTCTTATGTAACTGGGAGGTGGTTATACTGAAAGTTGAGGCAGGAGATGAATGTATATGGCTATGATGAAATTATTAAGACAGCAGAAGTTTGTCTGGAAAATCTGGTCTCATACAGGACAATAATCACAGAGTCATAGAACAGCCCAGGTTAGAAGGAACCTTAAAAGATTATCTGATCCAATCTTTTGTGGGAGAGGGAGCCTAGTTGATAAGATATAGAATCCTGTCCAATTGCACCTTGAAAACCTCCAATAACGGGGACCTTACCTCACCCCTGGGGAGGTTATTTCAGTGAATAATTTTCTCACTGTAAAAAAATTCTTTCTTATATTTCTTTCTCATGAAACCTCTCCTGGTGCAACTTGTACCTGTTGCCACTTGTCTTCTCCATGGAGCAACTTGTGAAGAGAAGGGAGATCCTCCATCCTTTTTGTAGCTGCCCTTTAAGTACTGGAATACTGTGATGAGGTCTACCCTGAGCCTTCTCTTCCATGGGGATTAAAAACCTAACTCCTTCGATTGTTCCTCGAAGGGCAGGTTCTTTAGCCCTTTAATCATCTTCATGGCCCTCCTTTGGACCCTCTCCAGTCTGTCCACAACTTTCTTGAGTTGTGGGGACCAGAAGTGCACATAGTGCTCTAGATGAGGCCTGACAAGTGCTGGGGGAGATGCACAGAGCCTGCAGATAGAGAAATCACAAATTCAGCAGGAACTGAAAAGCTTCTGCCTTTCTTAGGGGGAAGATACCACTAACTGACAGCAGCTTGTCTCTCTGAAAAGCAACATCTCCCATCTCCCAGCTCTGTCAAATTTCTACCAGTCAGCTGATGTGACTCTGGCATTTCCAGGAGATCCCCTGCACCTTCTAAGCAAAGAGTGATGGCACCAGCTCCCCTCCTAGTAGTCAATACAGAGCACGAGATTTAGTGCTGTACTGCCCAGAGCAAGGAGGTAAGAAATGAGACCTTCGGTGGCCATGTTGTGTGTGTCCACAGCCACTGAATAGATAACAGGTATATTCCTGAATAGGGCTAGTCCCTGGTGCTGGAGTGAGGAGGCAAGATGCCTTGTCAATGGCAGAGTGTGCACCTACACTGATGGTTGACTACTGACATGAATCAGGATTGATGAACAATCTACTGAGGGCAATTCTTAAAAGTGCAACTCATAACAGCAAAACATGTATATATCTAGATCAATCTATAATTCAAACTTACAAGAGGCATTTTGACACTCATTTCTTGCAGCACTGAATAATTAAAATATTCTTTGTGCTGGAAGTAAATAATGTACATGAAACATATCATCCACAAAATGGTATTAAATGAATAAGACCATGCTTTTACCACCTTCTCAAGCCAACAAAACAAAAACCAAAAAAACCACAAAGGTTTTGAGCAAATAGAATCAATTAGAGTGGTGTAAAGAAGCTGTTTGCATTGTGCTGACAGGGATTAATTGCACTGGGAGAGCACTAAGGTTGTGGGGCAGGGCAACAGTGTATGGTCTATGTGGGGCTGGCCTTGGAAGGGTGGTGACCTTGTCTGGGAAGCAGAATGGGGGGCTTTACCTGGGAACACAGAGCAGGAGACAAAAGACAGGTCCTGAATACAAGTATCTGGTGCCTTTATCACTGGTTACAGCTCAGAGGACCTAAAGGAGCACATTTAGGCCTGGAAGGGGACTGTCTGGTTGCTAAATCCTCTGACTTTCATCTGCAAACCAGATTTCAGGTCTCATGGACAAGGCCTGCATCAAAAACCTCAGGCCACTCAAGGCATGTGCATTATGCACTGTCTTTGTCATGGCCTTTAGACAACCTGTCAGCAGGATTACTGTCACCACCTCTCCTGAGATGTCTGTGAAACCTACCATAAGTATTCTGACCGCTGGCTCTTTTCTGTGTTTGTCCAGGGTGATGACTAATATCAGTTAGTGCGTGATCTCTGAGGAAATTTGTGAATGTGCTCTGCAAGTATATGAAGTAATTCATTTGTTAGCATACCTTCTAATAAGAGGCCAAAATTAGATGTTGAGTTCTTTCTCACCCCATTAGCCTGAGGCTGAGGAATGGAAAGGACTGGTGAGCCAGCCCCATGGTGCTGTTTCTACCTTTAGACACCATGACAGCAACAGCCAATTGCTGTAAGCAGCAGTACTACACACACACACATGCCAAACTCTCGCTGATGCCTCCTGTCCTTCTGTGGTGCAGTCGGTCCCAGCCCACTGCCACTGAGTCAGCCTGAGCAAGAGCCACAACTTCTTTCTATTCTCCTCCATTAGCTTCTTCTGCATGTACCTTCTCCATCCTTGGCTCCTCACCTACTCCAAGCTCTTTGACATGTTGCCCGCTGTTTACTGGGGACACAGGCAGGCTGGCTTGGGTTCAGGTGTGTGTCTGAGCACAGGGCAAGATGAGCTGGCCATCCCCCATGAATTTTGGCCTGGATGGATCCATAGGCTGTGCCAGCGTTTTGTTCGTGCACCTGGGAAGATGAATGCGTGGGAGCTTCTGCCAAAAGGGGAAGAAGATCCAGTGTGGTCTGTAATGGCAGAATATTTAACGACTGTAAAAGGTTAGGGCTGGGCTGGCCTCTAGACAAATGACAGATGCTCTCTGTTAACCCCTCCCCCTTCCCAAAGAGGAAGAGAAAGGGAATAAGGGAAAGAGACTTACAGACTGAAAAAAAAAAAAAAAAATTAAAACAGCTTTAATGAAAATAATAATGAAATGAAATATATTCAAATACAAAACCAGTATTGAACCCAACCCCCCCCGATGGCAATTATGTCACCACCACTGATGCTGTGAAGCAGGTATGGGGAAAGTCCGAGACTGGGCTCAGCGGCAGATGGGAACTGGATTCAGGAGCTGGATTCTGGAACTGGATTCAGGAACACACAGATTGAGATCAAAGGCAGAATGGGTGGAGTCCTCCTCGGATGCTGGCCATTGAAGAAGAGAGCTTGACCCTCATGATCCCTCAGGTTTATACTGAATATGACATGTATGGAATGGGATGCCTCATTCGTCAGTTTAGGGTCACCTGTCTTGTCCACTTCTCTCCACAGGTGTGACCTCATCCTTACTGCACCCTCAACCTGGTACACGTGATTTAGCAGTGACCTTGGTCTACACAGGCAGAAGCATAAGCAAGAGTGTTGCTGCATATCGATCCTTGGTAGTAACTATAAACATCAAACACTATCACTGCTAGAAGCAAACACTGTCTGTGAAAATACACCATTAACTTCAGAAAGTGCAGTCTCTTAGAAGACACTGAGCTTAAAAGTAAAGTCACTGGACAGAATTAGTTCTGTTCTAGCTCAAACCAGGACAATGACATCACATGGGAGGGAGAAGGCTTGCTAGAGATGCAACTGGGTTGGGGTATGAAGCTCCTGTGTGACTCTGATGCATCTGAGGATGCTGTTCAGGAGGACTTCTGCCTCCCTGCTTTCTCCTGTGAGAAGTGCCTGTCAGGAGTGGAGAGCTGAGTACAGGAAACTCTTTATTTCCTCTATAACCTCCAAATATCCTCCACACTTTTCTTCTTCTCTTGGTGGCAACTTACTCCAGAAGAGTTAAAGCCCACAGCGTGTGCACGTTCACATCTCTTTCCAGTGGTAGCCTGAAAAAATGGAAACCACAACACGGATGAAGGACGGGGTCCCTGTAGCGCTAGCTGGAACTTGTGCAGTGGGCACTGCTCACCTCCCTGGAGACTGGCGCTGGAGTAGCACTTGTGACCAGGGAAGGCAGCTTGCCAGGCAGCCCCATCCTTAATCAGGCTTTCCAATAGATGGATGGCTGTGTCATGGCTTTCAGGTCTGTGGCTAGCCCCATTTCCATCCACTCTGTACACCTTCACTGTCTCCTGGGCACTTGTGATATGAAGGAGAGGGTCTGTGTGTCAAGCTGGGGAAAGGCAGGGCATGAGAGTGCCAGGCAATGGATGGAACTTCTTGCAATCTCCTCTCAGGCACGAGCGTGCTAATGAGCAAATAAGCCTCAATGGGGCTGAGCTGCTTGAAATGAGTGCCTAGACATCTAGAGTGTCACAGCAATCCAAGACAATTAGAACTGTGGTCTAGGGCAACTGTATCGTACCTAAATGTAGGCTCGTACCCAGAGGGAGAAGTTTACTTTGGGAGCCTAAACCAGGGCGGAGGAAACTCAGTTACTGGATCTATATACAATTAATAATACTCTAAAAACTTTTAGGCCATTTTTCTCTTTGTCTTTTATTCTAGAACAAAGAGTCTTTATTATTGTATTACTCATGTACAGAGTAGACTGTTTGTGATATTTTTTGACTGCCAGTATGACTTGATGACACAGCTATGAAAGTTCACACATAGTTTGAAGAGCAGCATGAGGCTGAACAATGCAGCTCAGAGGTGCTACCTGCCCCAGCCATACTTTAGAAAGGTACAGGCATTGGCCTGGCACGTACCTAGCCTGGGGCCAAAGTCTACCCTTAGGAGGAACAGAGCAAAATTATATTCTTTCAAAAATATTACAAATATTACAGGCTTTTTTTTGATTCTGTGAGTTCTTATAAATTGGGCAAATAATTCTAATACGATCTGCAATGTCTTGAGGGGACTGGGCCATTTAAAGGCAAAAGGGTCAGGATTTTATTCCTTGTTTTAGGATATATAATGCCATTTCAGCTCATCAATTTTCCCTACTTTGTTCCTGTTATTGAAAAACATTTAATGTGAGTGTTTTGACCTCACAAAGCTGATGACAGTATGACTCTCTGCAGCTTCATGGAAGTGGTAGCAGGCTGCTGTTTTCTGTGATTATTATGGAAGTTTATTACATGAGTACTGTTCGTGTCCGGCTAATGCACGTTTTTTCCACAGCCATCGCTTTCAAAACATCTTTTTAATTTGTTCCCCTCTCTTAAACCTTGTCCTCAGAGCTTTCTATTTATGCTTTCTGTCTCCCACCAGCTGCTCCAGCCGGTTCTCAAAATGAAGACAAGCACCTCACTGGGCGTAGGTTGCACTGGACATAGAGGTGCCTAGCTGTGGGCTGTGTTCTGTAAGAACCATCATTTAAATTAGTCAAGAAAACAGGAAAATACATCATCATTCCTTTTTATTATTTTGTTGTTGTTCTGTCTAAATACTTTCAAGTGACAGGTCATGAAATGAAGCAATAATTATAAAATGGCACACTTATTATAATAACAAAGCAATAAATATAATTAATTGAAAGTAACAAAGGAAGTATTATAATATAGCAGTCATCTAAAACAACAGCTGAGATGCTGTCTGTGACAGCTGGATGTGGCGCACTGCTCCTCTCCCAGGGTGACATCTTCAGAAGGTGCTGGGGTGTGGATTGCAGGGCCCCTTCTGTGCCGCGCTCAAGGAAGGGGAAACTAAATATGTTGCCAGACACAGCTGAAAACAACAAATGTTTATCCTTCTTAATTAGACTGTGGAACACTTATTGCCAATCTCCCTCAATGCTTGCTGTTGAAAGCAAATCAGTCTGAGAGCATTTTTAATGTAATTTATTTGCAACTTGCTGAAATACTTATTTCTTCTTTAGTAAGGCTGATGGCTGAGACTGACCAAGAGACCCCAGCAATGGAAGAGGCACACACAGAGCACAAAAACTAGACAACTAGAAAAAATTTTTAAAAGAGAGCAACGGCCTTGAGCTAGCTTCAATCACACATCCCTTCTTGGTGGTTGGGATTTTTCTGCATCATGACAGTAAGCAAGATAGACAGTAAGTATTATAGAGACAGGCAATACACATATACACATTGATATTGTGATTGAAGTGTGTATGGCAATTACTATATTTTGCTAAATGCAATTTACATTTGTATGTTTTCAGTGCGTTTTGTATCGCTCTGCTAAATCAGAAATCCCGAGTAAGATCTTCAAATAAGTAATTTTGACATTAAGAATTACACCCTCCACCCATGGCATAGCCAAAAAGAAGCTGATCCAAAAGTATTAGACTCCAACATGGCTGTTCAATAGTAAGACTATTTTGCAATTATGTTGTTCATAAGTTTACATGACTTTGACTTTTGTCAGATAGTCTCTTATCAGAGAAACTTAACTAAATGCTAGCAGCAATGACAACTGGCAACTCTAATTACACTTGACAGAGTACAAGACAGTTTTTTCTTCCTACCAGATGCTTCCACTGCTGCAGGCTCCCTTGTCTACTAATTCCTGCCTCCGGTAGAACGTATTAAGACATGCACCTGTCATTTGGGGCATCACAAATATCTGGCAAGACATGTAAAGTGTAGCAATGTGCAGCAGAAATGCCAGTGTAAACAGCCTCTCTCTGTCACAGAAGACTACCTTCAGAAGTGGGGAGTTACATGGGGTAGACGCTTGTCACTAAGGTGAAGTGATGATTCTGCAGCAGAGGCAGTTGAGGGGTCGCATCAAGAAAGGTATCAGGGTGCATCCCAGTCTAAGTGCTTTAGGGCTCATGTGCTCCTCTGATCTTCACACAGTCATTTCTGTGCCTTAATCACCGAAGTGGTCTCGCAGACTTATGCTTGATTAAGTAGCAGAAGCAGGCAGGATGATCTGACAACTGCTGTGGTATGAATACCGCAAGGTAGACTGGCTCAATGTTTCTATTCCAGATAAATCACAACATAATGATCTGTCAGCATGCACAGATGTATTTTCCTATTTTTCTTCGCTGTATGAATTTTTGTTTAATATCACATTAGTTTGCCTTCCCTGTATAGAAGGAACTGATCTAATTCTTGCTGCCGAGCACAAGGAAGGGAGAGCAATAAAGGTGTTCTGTGGGGGAAAGGAAGCACACAATATTTCAAATATCCTAGAACAATATTTCTGATGAGGAGCAACATCGTAAAAACAAGAAATGGCCATACATTGATAAGGATATTGGTAGGGAGACACTGGCAAGTTAAAATGTCACGTTATTGGAAAAAACCCAAGCAATACCTCACCAGCTGATTGATTCATCCGTCATTCTGACTAACACACACCATCGTGAAATACTTTCCACTTGTCCCAACTGCTATATATTGCTGGTGCTTACTAATGAATTCTGGAAAGCATTGAGACATGCAGACCTTTAGATTAAGTTTGCCCAGCTTTGTCTGAGTTTCTGTGAGTACAAATCCACCATGATCTAACTGGGGAAGAGGCTCACATGCTGGTGCTGACACAGAGTTAATATTCCCTTATCTTCACTACTCCTTCCTATTAATCCTGCCCCAAACCATACTCACAATGCAAAAATTGAAATGGAATTTTAGAGCATTAGGGGCTGTTATTTCTTCCACTTTATACAGAATGAGAATTTGGGAAGTCTAGGAGATCAGCTGGGTAATTTTCTGCTGTCGGGGGAAGCAACATCAGTGATTCTTCTCTTATTTATTTGCTGCAGGCAAAAATGAGAGCGTTCCTCCTCGGTTTTGTTCCTGTGGTTGTGAGAACTAAGTTAGTCCTTGAGTTTGTTGCAGAGAAACAACCAAGAAAAGAGAAAGCAAAATTTAAATAACCTACTTTTAGAAAAGTTTGGAGAGATTTTTGATAGTCTAGAAGGTATATGTTTTGTATCTTCCCATCTCAAGAAGCAACAGCTTTCATGATTACTAGTCCAGATATTATGAGCCCAGAAGTAGCCATAACAATTCAAAAATAGGTTTTATATGCTTAAAAATAATTCATACTTTCATGGTCAGCTATCTCAAAGCTTTCTAGATGTGGGAAACTGGGAATTTTTCTTTTCCATTGACATACCTTTTTCCATTTCTAGTCATACCCTATATAGTATATACAGAGCATTAAAGCTCTGCTATTTCTAGGCGAAGAAAATTTGTCACTGTAGTAGCACTGATTTTTACCTTTCCAGTAGCTCACACAGGTGTCATTCTAGGAGAAACTCCATGTCTGAAATGAAAAGGAGGAAATATTAACTATAGGGAGCTGTTCCTATTTGGGAACTGTTGAAATAAATCCTAGGTGACTGAGTTTGAGGAGCAGATAAATTGGTCAAAGGTGTATGATAAATTCAAATATAAAGTATCACTGTAATTTAACACCCCATCTCAAAATGTGCTGCTATGCATTATCAGCCAGAGATCTATCTGTGTGTGAGCTCTGTTGGTTGAGTCTTTGAGGACTGGGAGAAGTGGCAAATACAAACTTGACAGAGGATACTTATGGGCAGGTTGAGCTAAAGGAGTTGAGCTGGAGGTTTTCCTTCCCCATATCTCACATCCCCGGGGCTTTCTCTCTCTGTGATGCTGAACTTGCAGGGTGCAGAACTGAGGCCATGCCAGTGCTTTGTCTATCCCCTCAGCACACCGGTCCCAGGGCACTCAACAAGAAACTGGGCTGCATTTCTACAAACACCCACCTTCTTCCTCCAGTCACTTTGCTAGTTTTTGCTAATAGCCTCAGCAGTCAGGCAGGGATTGAATAACTATTAATTAGTCATTAGAGCAGTGCCGAAAGGGTTTCACTGGATCAGGACTTCATGAGGCTGGACAACATGATCTCTGCCCCAAATCACACCCAAGAGAGCTCAATTGCTATATTGATTATTTTTTTACCCTGCTAGTACGTGCTTCCACTGCAATGCTGAGGAATGTAATACATACAGGCTTTCTTACTCATCAGCTGATGCAGACTCTCAGTGGTGGTCAGGGTGAAATGGGATAAATTTTTTTGTGTGATAGCTATTATTCTGATTGCTAAATGCATACAAAATACAGCTGGGTTTTTAACAGTGGGCAATGAGATTACTAAATTGTTATGATATTAAATAAGAAAACACGTAGAATGTGAGCAGGTAATATTGAACAGTCATTTCTCTGGACATTTTGCACTTGTAAAAAGAGCCAGCCCTTGGTGCCTTTGCTTTATCTATGTGAACATAGTGCTTTTAATGATAATGTACTCCCTAATTTGTTCTCCCACTGGTTTACATTTCCCACAGTTAGTTTTTCAAATCCATAACGGCACCAGAGTGCTTAGGCAATTATATCCAATGTCTGGGCATATTTATCAAGTGGAATCAAGTACTGATCATTTGTAGAGAAGCTCTCATCATTCCTTCCCATTTTCCAGATGGCCACCCTAGGGGGTGGGGAAGGTGAGGGAGAGTTAATTTTTATCAGTGAATTGAAAGTTCGGTTTGGTTTGTATTCCTGTTTTTAGACAAAACTCCTCAGGCCTTGTGGTTGTATGGTCATAACAAAAAACAGTCATATTGCCTGCTTTTCCAAACTGCCACTGGTTTATTTGGCTGTTCTGTTTCAAATTTGATGCATCACGTTTTTATCATTTTTAGATCAAAAGACGTAGTGTGAAAGACAGTAACTACTCTGTATGACAAAGATTATTCTAAGGTTTTAAGACTAAGTACTTAATATATTTTTTTGTTCATTTCTCTTTTAGCAGCATATCGTCTAAATCAGCCAGATCAAATTTCTGTCACCTAAACACCTCTTGCCAGGAGAAACCTGCTGCTTTCAAGGATGAAAATTTACTTCCCAGCATGATTCACCAGGTCTAGCATCACATCAGTACTAACAACCGGTGCTGGGTCCACTCTTTAGCCTGCACTGCTGAAGTCCTTATTGCCAGAGGGTTTTCAAGAATTGTGAAATCATTGCGAGCTCATGTCTACCTCTGTTTTACAGAGGAAAGAGCACAAAAATAGAGGGAAATAGGAAATTAAGCTTAAAACTTACTGAATAACCTGTGGGGAAGCCGTGAGACTGTCTTCTGGTCTCCTTACTCAGTCTCTTAACCATAGATACATCATTTCCATTTATTTCAAAGATGTGTTTGCACTATTACTACTGCTGATAACACCATTTCAGCAAATGCCCCACTTAACTGGTGGAGGAACAGTGTCCTATCCCCAAATCTCACCCCCCTCCTCGCCCTGTACTTCACAACGTAAGGACTTTCAGGCAAAAAAAATGTTATCTAAGGATAGGTGTAGCCAAATCCGTGGGGCATTCAAATGGACAAGCTTTTGTTTCTGTAAGGTGCATTCTATGTGATATTTCATCACATATTTCCAATTAAAAAACTTCTGTGCAGCAGACCATTTACAGGAATGGAACATAAGAATTATTAACACAGAGAATTCATGGAAAACTTTAAATTGACATTTTAATACTGATTTCCTGGGACTTGTTGTTTGTTTTGTGTGTATGCAACCATATGTTAAGAAGTAGGGGAGTTCATATGAAGAAACCAGAAGACAGAGGAGAGCAGCTCACATCTGGGAGATGTCTATCAGCCATGGAGTAACTGGTGAGCCAGGGTGTAGATCCTCATCACCTCTTGGACGCTGCTTGAATGAGGTGCACAGGCTCCCCTTACATAAATTCCACTCAATTACCTAATACTTAAGCAACAGAGTCATCTTTGGACAGTAAATGTTTGCCTGTCTTCCTTTTCCCACCAGTATCACAGGCTGCTGAGCATGCAACCTGACAGCAAAGAGAGAGGTGGCCAGATCAGTCATAACCAGAGGGATTACGTGAACCAAAATCTAGAAATATACTGTGAGCCACTTCTATATTCTCCATCCATTACAATACCATGTGATATGTCTGCTCTGCTTTAAAATCATTTTAGAGATGTGACTTTGAACATTTTTCTTGGGAAGCTATTTCACAGTCTATTAGATGTCCTTGTTAAAATTTTGGCTGGATGTTCAACTTAGATCTCTGTTTGCTCAGTTTTCTACCTTTATGTGCAATTATACCCCTGAAAAGTGCCCTAAATAATCTTCCTAATGCCTCATTGTTTGTATCTTCTAAGCACATGTAAACAGTTATAGCAGTTTTGGACACTATGTGGGGCATCTTAAAATACTTAGCTCTTACAGTCTTCCTTCATGGATCAGCCGCTATAGCTCTTATGTTAGGCATTTTATTCTTCTTCAAGTTCTTTACAATTTGTCATCATCTTGCTAGGTAGGTTTGTGCCCAGGCCTGCGTGCAAGCTATAATTTGTACAACAAAGGTTTCATATTCATAATGTTTTTAAGCTTCACATAGTTTTAAATTCTGCTCAGTGCCCTAATTTCACCAGTAATTGTATTTTTTTAAAAAACCTTATACAGAAAAAGAAGTGAGCAGCTTTTCATTTTAATTAGTTCAGTTTCTGACAGCTTTAATGTGCAATGCTGTAAAGAACTGCCAAGGTTAAAAGATTTTCCTGGGGTCCATAGAACTGCAAAGAAAAATAAACACATTTTGCTTATAAAACAGAAGCAACGTTATATGGAATATTAAAATATTTTCCTCCCTTTGTTTCTTTAAAGCACAGAACTGCTCATTTTAGAGTGTAAAATAGGAACATGGGTTTATCATCCTAACTCCTAATATAAACCACCCATAAACATATTCGTAGTACCATCCAGACTTTTTTCACAACAGCATGACAGTCAGATGTCACAGGCAAGATGCTGTTTGTTGGCTCTCAGAACATTCGGTGTCACTGCATGATAGGAGCTCTCTCTGCATAACAAAATGCATAAGGACTCTGTAGATGCTACTTATAATGTTTTGGTAGAAAATCCTGTCTGGGAATCAATAAATGACACGTCTAATTTAAAAAATATATATATTTACACAAATTGATAACAATACCTGATTCCAAATTCTTAACTGGCCTATTCATAATGTGAGACACTGTTTGAAAAAAAATGTAGTTCCAGATCCAAATTTGGAAATGCAACTAAGTGTGCTAAAAATGAGCCACACTAGTATCCTTTGGACTTCAGGATGGTTTATGGCAGTCAGGATGAAAATAACCTTGGAAGATTCCGTGTAATTATTATTAATTATCATGATGAACACAATAATAGTAATAATAGTAATAAATAGAAGAAAATTATGCAGAAGCTCAGGTCAGGACCTGGACTCCACAGTGCTAAACAAAATATAATTTTGTTGTCATATACCTATCACAAGAGTATCTGGACTCTCCAAATTTCTCACAAAAAGGATAGCTGTTTTTTTCCATCAGGTGAGCAGCATTTTTGAAGTGTTCTAAGCACAGCTGGTATCGTATCCATCTTCTCTTCTCATTCAATACAGTAAGATAAAAAAATATGAACAAGTGTGTGAGAAAAAAATATATGAAAACTATAGATTATATCTTTTTACGAATAGCATTGTAGAATTCAACTTTTGAAAGACATCACTTTATTACCTCTTCCTACTGTACTTTCACTTGAGGATATCTCCACCTCTGACCTTTTCAACAAAATTTTACTCTCCTCAATATTCATTTCCTAGTGTCTGGTTTCCATCTTGCTGCTGATTGACACTCCAAAATCTAAAACACTGCCTGCAGATTCCAGCTCACTTAGAGCTACTGATCTGTGTTGATGTGGTAACCTTCCCCCTTTCACCCAAGGTCTTCTTCATCAGAATGAAGCAGGTCACAGAGGAAGGCTGAAGCTTTCTTCCACAGTCCTGTAGATTAGCCATATTCTATACAACAGGAGCTGGCTACAGACCACATCATGATCTGAGCTGCTTCCGTGAGAAAGTGGGCAGGGACTGCCATTTCAGGAGAAGGTTTGATTAAAGCAGGTGAGCCTTTCATCTCTGTTTTAATGCCTACTTTCAGATCACAGTGCACCAGACTGCTGTGGAAAGCATCTGGACCAAAGACACCCAAACACCTTTAAGAGAGAGATAGGGATGAGCTTAAAGAAGAAAAGACTTTTTTTGTTAATACTCTTTCAAATGAAGAAAAATAAGGTGTTTGGGGGTTTTTTAATTTTTTTGAAAGAAGAAAGGCAAAATACTGACGTAGGATCTTAACTTGTAAGGCAAAGAAGAGATTCACAGAGGCCACATCTATGTTGCAAATCAGACCCATGTACAACTCTTTTCTTTGCATGACTGTCACACACGGGGGTCATACCTGCTTGCAAAATGCCAGAACCTGTAAATGAGAAGACAAACATCTGAATGGTCCAACATGGGCCTCTTTTCCTAGAGGCCTTTCTTTTGGTCTTTCTACTGAATACTTCTGAATGCTAAAAGGAACTTGTTAACAAGACTCCTCAGTGTGTCACAGTCATAGGCAGAAGGTTGCAGACATCTCCTGATGTAGTACTGGAAGCAACAGCAATGCAATGCCACTATTTTTCCTAAGTGGTGCAGTGTTCTGGCAGGGTCTGGTGGTCCTCAAGACCTAGGTTGGCTAAATTGAGTGGCATAAAAATACATCCTGAAGCATTTTTGATTCCCATGGAAATTTTTAAAGCCATATTTGAATGAATTTACTTTGGCAAAATTCCTGTTTCCTTGTGTTTTCTGCAAACTCTGCAGTTATTATACTTAATGCAAGTGTTCACAGACAGTACATTTCAATATCTGTCTTGTTGTATATCTGGTCTTATATCTTACTCAGCAGAGTCAAACCCAAAAGCCTTCCCATAGTGCATGAAGCAATTTGATGACTATATACCTGTCACATTCGCTCTGTCCATCTTTCTCCAAAGAAAGAAGTCTGTGATGCAGAACGTAGTACTCCTGCATACACAACACATTCCTGCCACTGCTGGCAGTGACAAGTGCTGGAATGGGCCCTGGGAATGGGGACGAGTGTACCTTCCACATCCATGGGGAGGAAGAAACCTGTCAGTGTCTCAACACTTCAGTTCCACATCCATAAATGAACCCAAATTTCACTGCATCTTAGATACTAGCTGCTAGTTGACAACAATATTTTCAAAAGCAGACATATATGATGGATGGAACAGAATCAACACCATGGTAATCAGTGAGTAACTCTTCCAAAATAGCGCATCAATTACAACTAAAAACTGCCTAGAAGGAACATCTAAAATGTTCAAATACTTAGAATAGAAGGACTTATCCTCCTCTGACAAGTCTAAGAGGGTTTGACCCCTTGCATTTTGTGTGAGGTTACAATTAAAGAAACCTGAATATTATCTTACCTAACAAGTGCAGAAAAGGTGAATCTATAGGTGAAAGCTAAGATGAAACTGCTCTGATATGAAGATTTTGTCTACAATTTGTATTCTTTCCAACACTGCTTGCATCCTAATCTTTACCATAGAAAAATTAGCATTGGAGAAAATCTTCATGATCCACTGAGATGGACACTCAGAAAATAATAACCATTAATTCAGGAAATGAATTAGCCTGCAATTCATCATAACTTCTCAACTCTAGCTAGTTAAGAGGACACAATACTCTCAGTTCCCCTTTTTTTTCTCCTTAGTTTTTATTAATGTCACTTCTATTTCCCTTCAAAACCTTCAGGTTGTGTTAGCAAAGTGGATGCTTTACGTACAGGGCTCATCATGTAACCCAGAATGGCCAGGAGCTCTCCTGTAATTAGTTCTGCTAGTGTGACTGTGCATTTTAATTTGAATACTTGATTGCTCTTCCTCCACTTCTGAGAGGTGGCCTTCATACACACTTTTTGCAGATAAGGAGACAAAAAAAGAAATTTAAAAAAAAAATCCTTGCTGTGTTTTTTCTTTATCTTAGCAGATTTTTGTGATTTAACCTGGCTACTAGGTTTCTAACAGTCCTCAAAGTATTCTATGCTTGAATTCCAGTGTTTAGTACTGCCATGAGACCAAGGAACAAATACACCAGGCAACAAGGAAGACCAGTTTGTGCCAGTTTTCCCAGTAATTATCTTTTTTCCAGATTCTGTCAAGGGACAGTGATGGTGACAGTCATTAACACATGTGCACACTGATGTCATTGGCAAGTGTGCAGCTCCCTGTCGGTGTGCACAGCACTGATAATCCCAAGGCTGGTATGCTTCTCATAACAGTTCATGGGAGTCTGGAACTGCTAGCCAGGAGCACGGCCCAGCCCTCATCAAAGACACCATATACTTCAAACATGCACAGTATGCAAATTTGCTGGGAGAAATCATCATCACCAGGTGGTGCAATACAGTATATCTTAATGTAAATTTGCTCTCTTACTGAGCTTGTGGAAATGATCAAGAAAGATGGGGTAGAACCAGATTGCCAGTAGGTTTTCACATCCCAGCAGCTAACATGAAGCTAACAAAAATTTAAACAGTTGGTCCTTCTGGAGTCACAGTTGCTTGGAGAGATAGATGCAAAAGTGCTTGACAGATAATGTTGTCGCCACTAATGAGCAGAGCTGCCCTGAGCTGAAAGAGCAAAGTGCTGGAGCCAACAGCCCCCAGGAAGTCACAGGGCTGGAATAAAGCCTGGATAGTCCAGGCTGTGCTTTTTTGGTAGCATAGCATCTTCAGAAAGCAACCTCTCTATGCTGCAAAAAGGCTACTGCTGTGAGTTAAAAGCACTAATAAACCATGCAGAAGAGGTGATGATGTCCCTCACAGCAGCAAGTACTAGACTGGGCACACACTGACTATGCAAAGCATGGTGCAATCCATGTCTCTGATCCCTAGCGTGGCCAGTGGTGCTGTGCAGCACAGGAAAAGGCTTCACAAGGCTTTGCCAACCACTCTCCTCCATATCCATCAGCCTATGCTGAGCCCATGTTTGGCTTTAACGTAGTCAGTGCCAGAGGAAGGTCAAGGAAGCCACTGTGGGTTTGGCCACTTTCCCTGAGAAAGGAGAATTAGACCTGTATACATGAAGTGCAAAATCTTCCTTCCTTAGTCGGCCAGCTGCCCTCTGACTCGCTTACAGAGTATCGCAGGGGAGAAGGCCAAGTGCAGGGTGGCTGAGAGTACCTACTCCAGTACCCTTTGGGCTTTCTTTGAGGACAGTGTGTCTCCTCACTGCAGAACTATTGTCCTTACACCTTTTGTCTCTGCTAAACCCTGACTGGCCATGTGTCACCAGTGTGCTTAACAGCAGTGTACTGTGACTCCAATTACATTTTGCCTTGCAGGGTAACTACAGTGATTTAGAAAACTGTAATCCTTATGCTGGGTCTGACATGTCGCAAAGTAATAAAGTACTTCTCATTATTGTCATCCATGGGGTTGTCTCACAGGTCCAGCCTGTTACCTTACGTATGTCTTTAAGTGCACAGACACAAACACCAGGAAAATAGCTTTCAGCTCAACCTGGATCTTCTCCCCAGGAACACGATAATCCTGATTAGTTGATGCTGCAGACAGACTTCACCTGCTCGTCAAACAAGCTCTGCCACTTAATGAAATGAACAAATCCACTTCCAGCCTCAAAGGGGAGTTTAACTTGCTGTTTCTTTAAATTAAGCCTGCACTGCCTCAAACCTCTATTGAAGTGTCAGCAGGTATATTCCAAAAATGACATTTGTAAAAATGACTGCCTTCTCCTCCTGCTATTCTCTGTTCACTTATGTAGAATCTAATTCTGAAAAATGAAGTTATTTGCTAATAATGGTGAGCTGATTTCCATTCTGAGATCTGGCAATCTGCACAGCTGGCTTTAACAACCTGGGTGAAGTTGGGTGAAGTGGTTACAACTCAGTGATGTACCGAAACACAGGGCAGATCCACACTTTGTCCAATCTGCTATTTTGCTCCAGGCTACTCATCAAAAGCAAAGTTTTATGTTGTGGTATGGTCCAGTCTTGTGGCAAAAGATTCCTAGATATTTTTTTTGTCATAGTTGTGTTAAAATTAGTTGCGTAATGTGTTGCTGTATCTCAAACCTGTGTTTATTTGAAGGGCCGTGTCCACTTTTCAATTGTTCTCGTGTTGGTGATGCCGTAATAATAATTACAGTGAACATCAGCCTCAGGAATTAGTATGAGCGATTGCAGGAAGGAGGAAGGTGAGGTGTTTTCTCCCACTGGTGCATGGATGATGTACATACACAATTTCCGCAAATGCTGAAGGGTTGTTCTTGTATGTCTGTTCCCCCTGCAGAGATGAGACACGCTGTCTGACACCCGTGTGCCTTTGATTGCAAGAGTGGTGGTTTTGTTTATGGAAACAGAGAATGAACAAAACCCAGCAGATTCACAGGGAGGCTTAAGTCAGACAAATAGTGGTTGGACTTGATGATCTTGAAGGTCTTTTCCAACCAGAATGATTCTGTGAAATCTCCAAGGAGAGCTTTCGGCAGTCAGGTTTGATGCATGAGTCTGAGTGATGGTGCTGTGGTGAGGTGTGCATCCTTCTGTGAGATTGTTCAACTCTGGAATATATTTCACCCCAATTAAGTGCCTTTCACCTGGCTCCTGTGGGAAACACGCCACCCTAAACACCCCGGCTCTGCTCTGCTTTCTCTTCTCAGGGGGGATTGCAATACTGCTTCCCGTGGGATTATGTCAGAAATCTCTCAAAATTAACAAAAACTCCACATCAGGTTCATTACACTGGGAAGAGAGGCGGTGAATACACAGATGTGGGAAGGTATAACGTATCCTCCTGTTCCCCCAGCCCAGGATATGACCAGCACTAGCTCTCCTGGCTGCCCAAGCTGCTCTACTGACATTGGGAGACATCTGCCCCCTCTGCACCAAGACCATGGTTATCTCCTGGGGCATCTGGGCTGGCAAAACTCTCTTCTGGGCACAGCACCAAGCCACTCTGTGCTGCACAGGTCCCACCAATGTATGAGGGAAACTCATTTTTTAAGAAGTCGGCTTTCTTTGTGGTTTTTGTTTTGTTTTTTCCACCAAATAAAAATTACATCTCCACTCTAAGTGAAATGGAAACTCAGTGAATATCTTTCCTGAGTAAGTATAAATCCAGATGCGATTTTGTGTGTTTAGAGATTTCTGTTCTGACAATGCTTGGGATTTTGCTAAAGTGTTTTCCAGCTGTACACATTTTGGTTTATAACTTTCTTTAGTTTCTGGTATATTCTGCAGTTATATTTTGCAAGGCAATCCACAGAATTTTGGGTATGAGGTCTATTTATATGTGTCTGCTATTCATAAACAATTTAATGATATATGCCAGATAGTACAAAGAGATGATCATTTCAATAACTAGATTTTCTGAAGAAGGCTATTCTACACTACTCTAGCTTGACACCTTAAAGCAGTTTTTAAAAGGGAAATTTATTCTGATTTGAAAAGACTAAAACATTGTACTGTAGGGAAGGTAAATCAATCTGTCTTTCAAACTGCTTAATGCTTTAAAACTTTATAGCTCTCCTCATTCCTGCTTTTTAAAATATCAAGCAGTAAGAAAAGCGAAAAATAAATGGCTGCTATTTAAGAAATGATGACATTACTGAGACTCCAGTTCTCCCTGGGGGCAGCTTGGTGTGGAGTGAAGCTGAAGCTGGGGAGCAGCTTAGGGAGGGTCTCAGCACCCAGTACATCAACACACCAGCAGCACTTGGCAGCAGCATGGGCATCCCCTGAGTCCAAAGGCAGGAGTCAGAGCTGGGCCAAAAGCAGACAAAGCCAGCAGGGATCTCTGGAGCAAACCCCACTGCTGCAAAACCGCAGCATAAACTGCAGAAGATGGACAGAGAAGACGGACAACATGTATGCACATAGGGATGCAACTACCATCTCCCCAAATACTGCAGATCCAGGCTGGTGGTACGAGGTCCTTTGGACACAGAATGAAAAACTCATCAGTACTGCAGTTGCAAGCAGAAGAAGAAATTTACTGATGACATTTTATGGTGCAATGTAGAAAATAAAAACTTATTTTTCCTGATCAAAGGTGGATATATTGCGATCTTCCTTTAATAGATATGGAATGCAGCTTAGATAAAGCTTATCAGAAAGCTGAACTGCTTGGTGAAACTAGATATGCACAAGTTTAAAGAAAACTATTTTCAGGCATTTATGGGGATGATAGCTGTCTGTGTATGAAAAAAATGGTACAGTAGCAAAATACACTAATCTAAATGGATACTGCTTTCCTATATGTATTGAAAGTGTATCTAATATTACTTGAATAATCCTTAAAAATTACCTGAGTGTAGCATTTTGAATAAATGCAGGACTTCTTCTTCACTGATTTTTTTCCATGATAGCCTGGATAAGAAAGATCATTTTGTTATGGCTGATTTGTGTGATTCAAAATTTTAAATTCGAAACACACATACAAACCCATATTTTTTAATAGAAATTTTAACTGAAATATCTTAAAATCAGCAATGATGGGATCATCTCCTGTGACTGAATTAAAGCTATATCCATAGCAGTGTATATATGACCACCAAATATTATCTTCCCGGAGATTAAGTACCATGCTGTGCTTATTCTCCTGTCACAAAATCACAGAAGGTTAAGGTTGGAAGGGACCTCTGGTCCAACCCCCCTGCTCAAGCATGGCCACCTAGAGCTGGCTGCTCAAGCCCATGGCCAGACAGCTTTTGAATACCTTCAAGGATGGAGACTCCACAGACTCCCTGTGGTGACCTATGCCAGTGCTCTGTCACCCCCACAGTGAAAAAATGTTTCCTAATGTTCATAGGGAACCCTCTGTGTTTCAGTTTGTGGCCATTGCCTCTGGTCCTGTCACTGGGCAGCACTGAGAAGTGTCTGGCTCCAGCTTCTTTGCACCCTCCTTTCAGGTATTTACTGGGCTAAGAGCCTGACACCTTCATCTTTGCATACTTTTGCTTTGCAAGAGAACATACCACTGGCATGAAACTTTCTACTAGTCTTAGACTACTGATGATATTGTTTATTTCTTCTCATTTTCTTTATGTATGTGATCTTCATTTGTGGCAGCCTTCCCTGCTCCAAATCATCATTTCTTGTACCTGTTTCATGAGCCAGATACTTCAGAAAGAAGAGCATTTATACTCAGCATATTTAAGGCACTGCAGCAATGTATGTGGCAATAAAGATTAATACAATTAATGAAATGGATCTTAGGTTGAATTACAACTGCCAAGGTATCAATGGACTTGTACTCAGTTTAGATCAGTACTGGTACACCACAGGGTGGATACAGGTCTCCTCTCAAACTACCTGCTTGTGGGACTGGCATTTACAGCCAGATGACAACTACAGTTTATAAACTCATAACCAACAACCTGGCTTTTTTATAGTCTTTAATTTCACTACTGCTTTCCACGTAGCTTATTGCTGTGCAGTTTCTGTATTTTGCTTTCATTGTTCCCTGCCTGCTTTTTTCCAGACTGAATCTCATTTTATTGCCTACTTGTATCTCTAAATTCTGCAGGTCTCTTTTTATTATTTTGCCATCTATCCTGGGGTTTGCAACACCTTACAATTTAGTATGATCTGTAAATGTGATTAATGTCATGCTTGCCAAAGACCATAAGCAGCCAAGTCAATTACACAGCCAAAAAAGAAAGAAAGGAAACCTTTATTATGCTATAAATGCTCTGCTAAGAATCCCACTTAATAAGGAAACATTATACATTTCTTGGCCTTCATAGATGCAATTGCAGAGGGGCCTAGATGTTTTACCCACATCATTGTGTCATTTTAAAATTTAAAATATATTATTACCAAAGTAAATAACAAAGAAATGAAAAATGTCCACTTCTTTCCTTTTTATGTAATTGAAACAAGCTGGACTGAGTTAGACAAGCATTCATACTACAAATTTTTCTATGACATGTAGATTAAACCTACTACAGCATTACTTTAGCAGAATCACCTCACACTGTTTACCACATTAAGGGCAAATGCAGCTAGCCAATTAATAATTGATTTTATTTAGAATAACAGCTTTTTTTTTTTTCAATTACTTCCAATGTGTGTTATGTATATAGTGCAATTGTGTAATGCCCCAGCCTAGTCTGACAACATCTGTGCTAAGTCTATAATTCTCTGTCATTATTATCTCTAGGCCACTATGACGCTGATGGGAATTAGCGCAGAGCAACCTCCATCATTCGTCTTGGAACAACAGCAATTACTACTTTGATTTCTGACTGAGGTTAGAACAGATAAATTGAACCAGATAATTATTATCATTTCTCAAATTCATCATTAGGTGTAACTGCATTTCTAATGCAGAAGGCCACATTATTGGGCCTGACCATGATAGCTACTGCTTACTTACGCTAAGGAAACATTACTAAGGTCACTCCCTCTTTAATGAGGTCTCTTGTTCTTAAAGAGCTCCACCTGAGATACACTAATAGGTATTAACTTTTACAAAGTAATTCAAGACTTTGAAAACTCATTTTGAATGTTCAACCTGAACACCTGATTTTCAGGCAGGGCTGATCTTCATTGTAGAGAAGAAAAGAAAAAAGAAAAGTTTACTCCTCCTTTAGTATTTAAAAAAATGGGTCCCACTTTCAAGTAAAATAAAACATAAGTAGAATGTCATTTGGTTAATGAAAGTACATAAATTAAGTTGTGTAATTTAGCAAGATATGAATGTGCCTTAGTCCTACTGACATCAATGACTTGACCATGAATTCAGAGTGCATGCAATTTCTCCATGGAAAACTTCATTTTGTACCCTTGGTTTAACTTGTAATTAATTGCTTTTACCTTTTGAGAAGTTTTGTGGTTTGTTTTTTTTTTTTTTAAGGATGATTAAGGAACTGAAATATCTCTCTTACGAGGAAAGGTTGAGCTACCAGGGGCTGTTTAGCCTGGATAAGAGAAGGTTGAGAGGGGATCTTATCAATGCTTATAAATACCTGAAGAATGGGTGTCAAGAGGATAGGGCTGGTCTCTTTTCAGTGGTGCCCAGTGATAAGATGAGGGGTAACAGGCACAGACTGGAACACTGGAAGTTCCACCTCAGCATCAGAAAAACTTCACTGTGAGGGTGACAGAGCACTGGAACACGCTGCCCAGAGAGGTTGTGGAGTTTCCTTCTCTGGAGACTTTAAAAACCCACCTGTATGCATTTCTGTGTAACCTGCCCTAGGTGAACCTGCTCTGGCAGGGAGATTAGACTAGATGATCTCCAGAGGTCCCTTCCAACCCCTACGATTCTGTGATTCCAAACACTGGTGTCTTATTGCTGGAGCAATGCAAAATTATGAGTGTGAGAGAAGACCAACCAAGTGTTGGGAGCTAAATGAGGTCAGGGCACTGGTGAGCAGTCTTGGGAGCCTGAGCTCCTGTAGCTGCTCATGTCAATATCTGTCTATCCTGCAAGGACTGCTAGGCAGGATGTAAAGAAAACCCCTTCCATACTGTCAAGGTTGTAAAATCTAAGACTTTAGTGGCTTGTTCCTGTTGTTCAAACACAGGTATCCAGTATCACATAAAAAGCCCAAGGGTCTGAAGGCCATTCATATGGGGCCCATGGGGATGACAAAAGATCCCCATTCCCTTACAGATTTGTGTTCCTCTGTGGAGGCAGCTGGATGGTCTAAGGTGGACACCCAGTGGTACAACAAAGGGCATTTTATGGCTGTGTTTAGAGTTCTCTGTAGCGCTCCAAACATCGCAATGGCTGTAAAGATGTAGAACATTCAGGCACATCTATTTTACGCTTTCAGTAAATGTTTTATCATACTTTTTAGAGAGAGATAGCTGACACAGACATAGAATTAGCAAATTGTCCTAATCGATACAAGCGCCTACTATCAGCTTAAAAACTGCTAGGTGTTAATTATGAGACACTGCAAACACATCACTCAGGCAGCTCCTCAGCAGAAGCGCCTGTGCTCTGCTCAGCTCCCAGCCCACACACTCTCCCTCCCTCCATCTCACCTCTCAGTTGGTAACAATCGCTTTTGTGAGATGCTTGTCATTTCAGCTTCAAGTTTCTGACTTGAAGTTCTGCCCTTCAAACTCTTAAATGAAGTGACAGCTAATTTCTGCTCTTACCTACCTGTGGTAACAGGTAAAAGGCACTTCTCACTCCAAAACTATTCAAGGAGATTTCTGCTGGGCTTTGTCTTGTGTATGTTTATCAACCACTCATGGAAGGCAGCACAGATGTTGGGGACTGGGGAAAGAGAGTTTGGCTAGGATGTATGAGGGGAAAAGCATTTAGAAATCTATAGCACAGTGGCCTCTAGGAAAGGCAGTACCTTGTGGGAAAAATATAGTGAAACGGTATAGATGAGAGGCAGGGGGGGAAGACATGGTGAAATTCATGAAAGATGAGTGCTGACTTTTTCATGTGCTGTCTTTCTGGAAGGCATTCAGATGCTGTGGGGATAGGCATGATAATCAGGGTAGGCCAGAGAAAGCTGTAAACTAAAACCAGTCTTTCTGAAGGTGCAACCTGCTCTGGAGGGTCCTGAAGGGCTCTGATGTGTTCAGAGGGCAGAGGAGCACCCAGGAATGGGAGATGGCCAGAGCATTGTGAGACTTGCTGACAGGCATGCATGGAACACAAACCCAAGCTTTCCTTCTTCTTTCCTTCACAGACAGGCACAACACATATGAGAGACAATAGAAAAACTGGCATGTTACAGAGTGGTCTAATGACAATGTTGCAGCTGTCACTCAAACATCTCCTCTTTGCTTTGAGACTCGCTGGCTGTGGTCAGCAGCTGTGCTGAGCCACTGCTATGCATAAGGGGGTTGCAGGCAAAATTCAGTGTAAGCTGACTTAAGTGTGTTTTCAGAAATTAACATCTAGGTCTAGTGCAGGCAGAGCCACAGAAATGTTGCTTGACTTGCCCAGGTCTTCAGGTCTGATATGTGGAAGGAAGATGAGGTCCCAAAAGACTCATCCCTCCCTGCCACCTCCTGAGAAAGAAAAAATGATTGATAATTATTTACACATTGAGAGAGCTGGCTTGTTTGATTTTATAGATAACAATAATATTTTAGCTTTTTTAGTTACAAATAGTAATGAGGCAGCTGGGCTAAATCAGTGGAGTACAAACATCTGCTTGTGTGCTTCCAGCTGTTCTCCACTGGAATTAATAACAAATACACTGCACAGACATTTTACAGGCATTTCAAGTTCACCACCATTTTCTTTCGCAGCGCTTCTGAAGAACATGCTCTGCTCTAGAGTTTACTCAGAGAAGGAAAGAGGGTGCCTGGGCAATGATAACATTTAAGAATTCCCCAGCCTTTCTTTCTTTTGTGTAATCACTCTTCACACCTGAAAGAAACATTATATGAAAAGGAGGCAGAGGTAGCAGATAATGAAACAACAGCTTAATTCAAATGGGTGAAGGCAGCTTATTTATTTCTAAATGAGAGAGGATGCCAAAAGTCTGCTGTAAATCTGAATGTCAAAATTGCTCTGAGCTCTGTCTACCTCCACAAACAGCAGCAAGCTTTCTGTGCAGCTTTCTGACACTTACAGAGCTATTCACAAATATTTCTAAGCAAAGGTTGCAGTCACCTATTATCCTGTTTATTCCAGAAGTGCTCAGGGGCTGGCTGAAGGCACAGTCCTGTTGTACCGGGCTTTGTACAGACAAAGCCACAGACACAGCTACTGCCTTGCTGGCTTTACTCAGCTATTGTTTTGCAGAAATGCAATTTTAAATGTGGTGCAATTCTTCCAGTTATTAACAACAGGATAAAATACTGTTTCTTGTTCTGTGTCAGTTTGTTAGATGGGGTTAGGGCAAGCAAATAGAAATGGAGCTACATACTTTTATGTATTTAGGACAAATGTTTAGTTATAACCAGTAACTGATGTGAGACTCTCAATTCATATGAGGTTGGAAGTATTTTTTTGAAGATCTGCAAGTGAGGAGGTGATGGAGGTGATGAGCTGGTATGGTGGTATTCAGCCCTGTGCCTGAATGACTGCCCATTTGTTCTGCCCCGGGAAGAGGGGTGTACAGGACATCTCAAGTGAGTTATCTGCAACTCATTTCTTCACTGAAATACAAGTATTTCTTTACTCTTCTTTTTCACTAGGACCAGGAGTCCTCGTACTAGCAATGAAGCTGAAGGAGAAAAGGGTCAATGTGGCTCAATCTCACCTCTCCAACATGTCTGTCAGAAGTGTCCCAGTGATGCACCCTTCAGAAATGGTCCTGTGTGATTCCCTGAAAGCAACAATCCTATGTGTTAGCATGAATGGCAGCACCTACCTCACGTTTTGAGACCAGGTCCTTCAGCATCAGTGGCAAAGGAGATAGGGTAGAGGCACATGGTCAGATTGACCTTTCCAAGATTTACACCATAGGCTTTCTTTCACTGACAGTTGCTCAGCACTGCAAGACTTGAGCTTAGAGCAGAGCCTGCCATGCCCTCAACAAGCTCGTTTCTCAAGGGAAACCAGGAGCCCATGGTTGCCCGTTTCCCCTGGCAGCACAGGGCTGGTAGATACCATCAGGAGCTCAGCTGAATTTTGTCCTGACCTCAGAGGCAAGTGTTGAGAAGCAGAAATCTGAGTTTTGCTGTTTTATTGAGGTAGAAGTTGCAGGCACAGAGAGATTCTGTGAAGGACAGAGTATTTTCCACACTGCTTTTTATTCTGCTCATTTTATGTAATGATTTGTCCTGCTGTCTGACTACAGAGAATTTAAAATAAGAAAAGTTTCATAATCAAGTGTAAAACTTGGGGTGGGGAAGGTGTCCAAAGAGTCTTTTTGTTATAAAGTTTGAAGCACAACTGGGTGAGGGAGGTGCCAGTGCTACCTGAATGTTACATTTATTTGATTAGGGAGAGAAAGGAGCCAAACCTCCATCCTCCAAATGTATTTTCACTTTTTAATGTAATTTTCCTATCTGCTTTCTTTACACTCACCAGGCCCGTCATTTTTTCACATTTGCCTTTCTATTCATTTATTGAGGGATGTCTGGCCCACCCTGCAGATGCAGAGCAGCTGGAGCTGCAAGCACCAGCCCTGAGGACATGGTCATGAAGATCAAGCCAGATGTGAAGATTGGTTACTGGATGTGCACTTTTCTCTTGGGAAAGGTGCCAAGCATCCCTCCCTGAGAAATGTAGTGTGCTGGGTACTCATGCCAGCTTGTCTTGGCACCTGGGACCTTACTTCACTTTTAGCAGAAACGTGGGGACAGACTGGTAGTGCTATGGCATATGTGTAGAAAACAGATCTCAACAGTCCCTGCTGGTTAATAGGCATCTAAACATATTTGCCAGAAGCACTCAAATGTCTGTCAAACTGAAGGAATAGAGCACTGAAATAATCTAATCATCTGGGGACACAGGTATCTACAGGGCTGCCAGACAGTAAACGGCCGTCACTTCCAACTAGCTGAAGGCACAACCCCATGGGATCTCCTGACCAAACAAATGCAAGGCACTAATTCTATGGCCAATGACCTGGTAATGCAGATCCAGGACATGGAGAGGAGGGAAGTTTCTCTTTATTTGGTGGGCAGGATCCCAGGGTGAATGGTGTGCCTGTGATGGCTTGGCCATGGCTGTTCCTGGCCACAGAGAAATCATTCCTCTTCTCTGCTCTATAAACAAGAACAATGCTTAAGGTGGCTGGGTATTGATACTGATATTGACAAGGGCACTGTAGGAGAAGCAATTTTTGGGGTTGCAAAACTCACTGCAAATCATCACTTTTCATTACTTCTTAAAATACCTGTCAATGACATGGTGTCATGATACGGCTTCTTAAAATCTCTACCATGCAACTTCTGGCACAGCAGTGACCCTGGCAAGTTTCTCAGGCAGGAGGATTTTGTTCAATAACTTTCAGCTGTGTATCAGTTTGTCAGGAAACGTTGAACATGTGTTGTTTAATGTCAGGCAGAAGCACAGCTTGGATACTGCTTATGCTCCTTCACCATTTCCCTTCTCATCAAAGCCTGCTCATTTCCTGAGCAAGTGTTCATTTCATCCATGTGCTTGCAGTAAGCATGGAGTAGAATCTGCCTATTCTAAAAAAACCTCTTGGGAAAAAACAACACAATTATAATTTTATGACTAATGAATTTTAAATGACCCCAGGAGAAGTTGCTAGCAACATCAAAAGGAAAACTGGGATGTGTGATGACTTTTTGTTTACCTGTCTTTGCAAAGTGTATTGGGATATATCCTCTAGCAGAGGTATTAACTCCTTTGGGATTGTGGAAGAGAGATGCTAAACATCCACTTCAGATTTAATAGAAGCGGAATTTTTTGCCAAGTAGTGGATCTCATACATGTAAAAAGTAATTGTTTGTAGCCACCAAAAGCAGTGATTTCTGTATTTGTGGGATTTCTGTATGTTTTTCTTCCTCTGGAATAAGAGAAAGTAAAAAGCTTTTGATTTTGCAGTACCTAGGAATAGAAGCATCTGTGAAACTGATGAATGATGGGTTTTAAATAAAGCCTTCCTAGAACCAGAGAGGTATAATCACGACAAGCAAAGATTTTTGTTTCCTAATAACAAATGGCAGCTGCATTAAGACATCAGGTCACCCATGCCTGGAGCATTTGCTCAAGTCTTTCATTTCCTAAAGTTCAACTGGCAGCAAGGGCCTCTGAGTTATTTTGGTGTCTTTGGTATTAATCTTTGTGGCATGCAGTAAATATTTTTTTTGCAAATGCAGTTCATACTATTCACCCACCAATAATATTCAAAACCTCTGTTCTGATAGTCTGCAAAGTATATTTGATGTGGCTTGGAGTCATGTGACAAATTTATCTTCCAAAAACATCTGTGCTTAAATTGCCCACTAAGGTAACACACACTGCTTCCTATCCAACAACTTTTGCAAATTGCTCTCTTGCACTAAAAAACCAACACCACAGAAATGCTGATTACTCTAAATCTGAAAAACATAATAAAAACACATTCTGCAAAATGACAATTAGGCAGTAGAGCTTTATTTATAGTTGCGAAATAAACATCAGTTAATCATCACCAGGAGTACCAATTTCTAACCTCTGTTTAGGTGAGATTTCAGATGCCTAACTCATTATCAGCCTTCAGCAATGCCTGCTCATCAGTAGCAGTCACATTTAACAAAATACAATGCATATGATATGGCAGTAATTAAATCATACTCCAGGGAAGAGATAACAGTGAATTATAAGATATCTTGAGAAGTGATAATAATTACTCCATAGGGGTTCCATTCTATTAGGGTTTAAATACTTTTAAGACTTTGTAGAAAAGACTTAATTTGAAAAAAAACTGCTGAAGATGAAAGTAAACAAAAACTATGTGCTGTTAATCTTATCTGTCACACACACCTCTAGGATTATTTCAGATCTTTTGCTTTAAATTTAGCCCCAATATGCTTTAGTTAGACTTTGGAAATCACTGTATTATTCACCAAAATTGAAGCAGACAGGCGTTTCTCTAATTTATTGTGGCTTGATAGCTCCTGCACAGATGAGAAGCTTGGGCAAAGCCAAGAATACTCAGCCAAAGGGAGAAGCTCACCAGGGAGTGGAGAGCCCAGTATCTAGAAAGCAGACCTAAAATACAGAGCTAGGAAAATCCAGAGTCTGGGAGACAGAAGCAGGGGCTAAACCTGATGTTTCCTGATAAAATTTAAGTTATTGTGATCTGGAAAAAAAGATGAGATGGGTCTTGAGTCCCAGCTCTTTGGAACAGCACTGGATCCCTAGGATCTGTTCCTGCATTCAGCACATCAGTAGGAACTACAGATCTCATCCTGCTCCATTAGCGTCCATGGTTTGGGGGTTTCACATCCTCTTGGTTTCCTTCACAGCAACACTAAATGTTTAAGGAATTATCATACTATGCAGATGAGATAAGACATTCCTACTCATGTCATTTATGCAATGTTCTAATATATAGCAACAGCACTAGATTCAGTTTAGCATTGGATATTTCATATAAAGTGTACAATGAATGTGAAAGCAAAAATTACATGTGTTTTTTGTCAGGGGATGAATTTCAGAAGCTCAGATCTTTCCATGCCTCATTTGATCTTTTTCATAGAGTCTTTTTCTGGTAAAGAAATCAGACCTGACTGCTTCAAAGACCCGGAGCCCTGAACCTATTTGCCACCTTTTCTTTCTCTGCTACAATGTACAATTTGTGACAGTTACTGCACAACTCTTGGACAAGCACTTTGTGACCTTGGTGATTCACTACCACTAATTCTGTCAGTTTAGTTCAAAATCACCTCAATTAACATTTCATTGTGAGATTATTCCCCTTTCAGGGTAAAACACAGTTAATCCATTTTGCAAATTTGCAATTATTTGCAAATAATCCATTTTGCCCTTCTGCCGTGTCATCACTCACCCTGAATGAAAAGTCCTTTTACACTTTGATTATCCATGAGGCTCTCTAATTCTTTGGTTGCTCAAAGGTAAATGGTGTAAGCAAGTTAGCACAGGTAGTCCCAAAAATGTGTAAGAAGTGTTGTTCCAATTGATTGCTTTCCAGCTTTAGGAAGAAATGTGTTTCTGTGTGACTCTGCATAATTAAAGTGCATTTTTAACCTATAAAGATCTGTTAACTTGAAATTATACCATCTCCTTATGAAGAATTAAACTCACTTAACACACTTTTATAACAAATACATATAGAGAGAATCTTACAATCAGATAAAGTATAGTAGAGTTCAAACAGGGTTGAAAATTGGATATTAAAATATGAAAAATTCCATGTCGTGCTTCTTTTGTAAGAATATAGAAGAAATACAGCATATTTTCTTCTGAAACTTTCCTTGGGAGACGAGTGTTTTGTAAATCACATTCCTCTGATGATATAGCAGTATTGCATGTCGCCAGTTGGCCACTGGCCAGTCTGCATCTGGCTTATTAGTATTGAATGTTAACCGGTAAACTCTAGCACACCATTTTATAGCTGTAATTTACCAGCACCTATAGAGTTTGTGAGATAGCATCAACTATGCCATAATGCTGTGACACTTGCCAAGTAATGGACATCAAAGTAGTCTAGGTAGATGAGAAACAGCTATGGGGCAAAGTAGGGGACAGCAGCCATCACAACCAAGGTGTCAGTCAAATGCTTTTGTACTTTCACTGTGAGCATTTTAATGCTGACTGTGGATCTATGTGCACTAGTGGTGCTGGCACTTAAGCTTCTGCTTAATTCTATAGCTACACCAGGCAGCCTTCTGGTAACTCTGGTGAGAGACATGCACATGTAACACCGTCAGAAATACAGAGCCATGTACATGTTTATGCCAGGCTTT
>JAVSBS010007046.1:0-20413 GCA_033124195.1 Coracias cyanogaster | reverse complement strand
TGGTTAGAGAGATGCTAGGACAAAGGTTGGACTTGATGACCCTGGAGGTCCTTTCCAACCATAGTGATTCTGTGATTCTGTGAACATGCTTTCTATTCAAAGCTTTGATAACATACAAAACTAAGCACCACATGAGAGATATTGAGCACCTCCATTTCCTACTAACTTCAAACAGAAAGAAAGGCACTCATCAACTCAGTAGACCCAAGAAAATGTTCATGCATAAAATAAAAAATTATTTTTCTAGCACATTTAGTTCCAGGGGTATCACAATAGCTTTTCCTCCCATGGCATGAGTCCTAGTCAAATTATGCAGTGATTATTCTATTTTGGTTTCTGCATTGAATATGCAGTTTAATTGCTCAAAGAGAAACACTTTGCTAGTGAATGTAGAAAAAAAAAGAAAGGGGAATAATTTCTGGCAGAGTCTATCTTGGTGCTCTGAAGCTGTAGGCTATAATTTTCAATGTCCAGCTTAGAGAAAAACTATCCGGTTCCTGCCTTAGTTGCAACCGGGAGACATTAAATGCATTTAAGAAAGGAAACTTTCCCTCTTACTTGAGTAAATGCTTTCTGTCCCCAATAGGTTAACTGTCTCATAGTACTGGTGGTACGTTACAGGAATGACACTTGTAGCCAGGATGACTCAATCTGTTTAGTATATTATCTGTCCTGTGAATGGAAGGTTGGTGATACCTCCTGACTAAATGGTCATCCATCATTCCTGTCCAGCCCACAGAAAAATCTCTATTCATATGTGTCTAAAAGAATAAAACAAGCAAACAAAGACAAGCAAAAGCTTACATCAAGAGCCTCTATTTTTACCCAAAGTGGGCTGCTGTGAGACTCTCAGCTGAGTACTTGGGATGCCTTTAAACAGGCTTCCACAACATTTTGGTCATTGTGTTCAGAAATGGAGGAAACCATGGCAGTGAATAAACTTTCATAATTATTTAATCAACTGTGATGAAGTATGGGGTTTTTTATTATTATTGTTTTCAACTGAATAAAATAGAATATACATGACTAAAACTTCCCAGACTTGTTCACTGGTCAATATGATACTTTTTTTTCAAATATTCATAATACTAATTTAAAAATACCAACATCCTCTTTACTACCTTACAGTAACTATAAATAGTACTAGTGCCCACAGTGGTGATGATGTTATATTTTGAGCAATTATTTTTCAACACCCTATTATTTTTGTATTTCAAGAGCAATACGTTTCTTCATTTTATTCAGCACTTTATTTGACATTGTCAGGTTGACTCCTGTTGAAATGTAAACACTCAGATCTTCAACTGATGCAGGTTAATGGAAGCCAATGGGGATATAATATATATCAAACTGAGTTATTCTTACTTAAAGTATGACTGACTAATCTGTGCTCCTCTTCCTTTGCTTGATCTTCAATGCATGTCAAGATAAATTCAAAGGTAATCCAGTTTAATTTGCTCCTTAATTACAAAACCTGCCTGGGAACTAACAAAAAGCTGCCCAAAAGACTATTTTTAATCTGACTATTCTTTCCATAAGTTCTATATTGTTTAGAACCTCAGAAAAACCAGCTTATAGGCCAAAGATTCCCAAAGCCTTAGGGTAAAGTCCATTGTCAAACTTCACACTGTAACATTAACTTTCACTGTCTGTTACTGAAAAATATATGGATATTCTCTATTTGCATACACTAGCCGGAGAGCACAGTTTGGAAAAATTTCTGAGGGATAGAGTTGTATAAAGAAAATTACTATCTTTTCAGCTGGTCAATGATACCTCTTCCAGAGGAGACATTTACGCAAATTGTGACTTCAAGTTGAAGATAAAGGAAGAATATGGAGAATAAGTACAAAGCATAAATGATTATGAAAGTGTTACAGAACATGTTAAACTAAAATGCAAAGTAGACAGTACATTAAAGAAATTAGGAATCATACCTGAATACACAAACTATTAAAGTTACTGCATTTCTGAACTAAGTACTTCCACCTCCACCTGGCTTGTTAATTTCTGCTATTATTTTTAAAAATCCTCACACTTCTGGGTACATTTATGTTTTCATCCCTTCAAAAGAAGATAAATAGTCATTCTGTTAATTTTTAGGATATTTTATTCTGTGATCATCATCAACAACAAAAGAAGTTCTGAAAAAATATATGAAAAAAAATTTCCAGATTTATCCTGGAGGAAACAACTACTTTCAAGAGCTATGTTCTTAATAAGCAGCTCTGTCTTTCATTTAATTTCATTAAAGTAAATGTAACTGAGATTGGGGTTTTACCATTTGCCTCTTAATTGGAATGAAAGTTATACATACTCAAAAAGTTAAATTAACATGTCAGAAATATGGTGTCAGGACAGCTCTTAATGCACTGTTTTGAAAATTGTGGGCTTAATGTTGGACAAATAAAAAATCAAAACAGCATAAAAATGCATTCACTCGAGTGTGGAAATTAAAATTGGACATCTATTTCACAATTTTCACTTTCTGTGAGGTTTGGCTAACTATAGAGGCAAAATGGTACAAATACAACACTAGGGATTCTGAAATAATTTCTCTATTAGTGAGAAGCAATTGTATAAATATCTATTAAAAACAGATTAATAATTGACTTCATGGTTAACAGTAAGTGATCTTCATTTTTGCCATTATTGTTGACTTGAAGAAAAAGAAAACTTCAAGAGACATCAGCATTGGGGGAAAAACAGCAATAATTTGTAGTACAAAATTAAAACGAAGAAAAAAAAACCTCCTCCTAATTTTCAGAAGTCCTCTAAAGAGTAAAATGAGACAATAGGACTACGAAAATTGCATTGTGTTGGTTTCTAAATTAGCTATGATAAATAATTATATGTGCCAGACTCTGAAGTCTATTCACAAATGACCAGTTTGAAATGTACGTTTAAGTGAGGACTGTGCTGGATGACTCGAACACAGACAGTGCCAATATAAACTTCCTTACAGACAATTCTCATGAGGAATGAGGGCTGTCTGGGATTTCCTAGAAACTAAGATTGTACAGAGTTACTTGTGTGCAGCATGTTCCCTGATGCCTGAAAGCACCAGACTTGCTGTACACATGCATCACAGCTGGTCTATGCCTGTGCCATAAAACCTTTCTCTTCACAACACACTGAATTTATCAGTTATGTGATGTACCAGGGTGTCACACATGCACAAAAATCTACCTGATACTCCCCCAGCTGTCAGGCATGCTGTACAGGCACATGGCAACTATGTAGCCTAGGTTTATTAATCACTGCTTCCAAGATGTAGTATATTTTCTATGCATAACTTGCTATTAATCTACTCACACTGTCAAAAATTGGTCAGGATTTCCATGTTCTGGCATGTGTATGGCAGACCTTCTGCTTGGTAGCGTGACAGATTTTTTTATTTCCAAGCAATTGTCGTAAGTCTTCATGAATTTCCTGGATTTCTTTTTAAATGGAAAATTAGGACATGACCAGAAAATAAAGGTTGAGAATAGCTCAGAGAATTATCTTCTGAAGTTTTTAATGAAAGATCAGACAAGTTCAATCAAACTGTCCTTCAATATTTTGCTACATCATTGTGGTATCAAAAATGCACTGCAGGTGCATTTTGGTTGAGAGTTGCATCCTCTGTGAACTAAATTGTCACCAAAGTGTCTCATGTTAACCCCAAGCAAATTTTATTCATGATGAATCTGGCCTAAAATTTGAGGGAAGAAAGTAAAATGTATCTTCTTTCACTTCACTAACATGATCACTGCCTATTCTTAGCAGTAGATACTTCAGCATATTTTAAAAACGTGTTTAAAATAAAACCCACATAGATTTCTATTTATCTGGGCCAACATATTTCTAAGACTCTTATTTATGAATTTCATTTAGATGTGATAAACAGAAAGGGACTTTTGAATATCTCTTAGGCTCTAAACTGCTGAAAAACAGACCCTATCAGAAGAATTAGACATTTTAGGTTGTTGATGTGTTCAAGCCAAAGTAAACAGATACTTCATATTTCTGACTGTCTCTCCAGATAGCTATCCTTATAAGCCTGATGAATTCTATTTCAGAAGACCAGTTCTCTCCAGGCTTGCCCAATTCAGCTATGATCCTTTAAATTAAATAAAATACAATCTGTTTTATAGGTGACAGCTTAGATTATTTTGTACTTTATAAAACAAAGAGTTTGACAGTCTTTCAACAAAAGAATTAAGCATAAACTCTTCATAAGATAATGGCCAATAGACTCTGTGATATATTTAATGGGCATATTCATGTCGTAAATACTCATTTTGTCATATATGAAGAAATTGTCCATTCTCCCTTAAGTGATGAGAGAGGGTGTATTCTTTGGTTTTCATTTATTTTTTGTGGCCTGCAGATGAATGTTTCTGTGATATGAAGATTATCATTAAACAATCTCATTATCTCTGTTTGAATGAAAAAGCAATGGTGCAGAAGCAGCAAATTTCTGCTTACAGATGGTATATTAGCTTGTATCCAGTATAATGGTAATCATTGGACCTACTTTTATAAAAGGTTTGATGCTAAACTTCCAAATATTGAACTATTTTTCCTCTCTGTACGCAATATCCTTGGGCTTCCTACCAAAATTCCTCAGACTTGCCACAGAGATACCAGTGTTCTATAGCAATTATATCAGGAATGAAAACCACTCAGTCAGACTTCTCTGTAACTGGCATACTGTTTAATGCTTCCGGTCTTCAGTATTCTTTGCTAACATTAACCGACAATGTATCAGAAACCCCAAGATCTGTATATTATCATTGTTCCTGTCCTAAAACTAAAAATTGTAAGTACAGAGGTTAAGTGAAGCACAGGGCTCCGAAAGGATTTTATCCTATAATGACACTGTTTCGCAATAGCAAAGCTTCAAAAATAATAATGAAAAACGTGGAAATTTAGAAGTTGGCTCCCGTTATCCTCTCCATAAAGGTCTTCATTTGATATTGCCAGTGAGAATTCCAGTACTGAAAACAATGTATTCTATTGTGTAAGTGTTGCTTTGATTAATACTGAAGTTCTCTTTTTAAACTTTTTTTTTAAATTAACAACAGTCAAAGAGGTTTGTTACCACCACACGGAGTTATTAAGTCAAATACAATAGGAAAAATCTTTCCCCCTACAAACAGAACCTTTTGGACGGGAATCTCAGCCAATTTTTTTCCCTCCTTCCTTGCTCTGGGCATCATAGGAAAATATCTGATTTCAGTTCCAAGAGGATAACAGAAGTAGGGAAGGTACAAGAAGAATGACGGGATGTCCAAACCAACCTTTATCCCCATCTTATCCAATGTATAACAGAACTCCCTTCCAAGCAGCACCTAGAATCGAGCACTGGCTCTTTTGCAGCATTAAATTTTCTAGTAGTTCAATAACGTGTCAGTTGTGCATGGAAGAAAACTGCCGGCAGCTAGCCTGAGTTGAAATCTTCTCTACAATTATTAAGGGAGCCTTGGATGGCAAGCTCAGCTTTAGCTGTAGACCCCATAGACACCTAAAACTAGGTGAAAAGCACCACAGACTTAATATTCTTGATGTTACACTACATATACATTAATTAATCAAAGATAACATATAATTATTAACAAGAATATGCTCATACTTTTTTTTTTTTAAAGGAAAGCTTCAGAACTAAAAGGATGTGCTCAGTGCAAACAATGTAAGAAGCCCTGAAAATCCTCAAAATGTTCAATAGCAAATAAATAATGACCAACTAACCAAATCTTCTGTATACATAAGCATTAATGATGAGTCTTATAGTTAGAAAGGACTGATGCCTTAGGAAAAAACTCACAAGATATTCATCAGTCACCTAACTTAATTAGCAGTTAAAACAAAACCACATGAAAGCTAAAATTAAATATTTTTTCCTTCTTAATCAATTTATAAAAGGCAACATTTAGCCCTGGGGAAGGAGATATCTGAGTTGTTGCCCTGAGATGAATTCTGAAAATAAGTTTTGAACTACAGGTAAGATTATTTTTCTTTCTGTTTTTCCTTTTTAATAAATGAAGAAGATGGCAAGGACTCAAGCTGAGATTTCTTACAAGTGAAGTCAGAAACAACCTCATCCAACTCTAAATAATTATCTTCTGGAGTTTTCCAAATCTGTCTTGACCTTTTCTGAGATTATCTAGCAAGAATCAACAGCACAATGTATATCTTAACTTCCCCTGGCTATGACTGTTAGAAGTCCTAAGGGAAGAGTTATTCAGTAGCAGAATGCACAAGGGCTCTTGGAGGCAATTTTCAATTTCTTTTTTTTTTTTGGTCTCAGGAATCCATCAAATTGAACTGACTTATGAACAGACTCTGCAAGGATCAATTAAAAGGGGGGGTTTATGCAAAGTTATAATATCTCTTTTTTAGCATATATAATAACTATATTTGTTAGCAATAGTCTGTTCACAGAATCAAGAACTTAAAACCTTGACAGCATCTTCTCAAACTACTATCTTCTGAAATGTTTCTGTTTCTTGAAATTACTTTAATGTTTTTTTATAATTACTAATAACTTTATATTGATACAGAATGGTCACATGAGATAAACAAAATGTTCATGACAGAAAGTGATGGAAGGCCATTCAAGTAGTATGTTACAGTGTTTCTGCTAAAAGAGTTTGGTAACCTTTCTAAACCAGTTACTTTTGGAAAGAATAGCTGCTTCACCTACACATACTGGTCTGCAAGAACATGATCATATCTGTCAAAACTCTGGAAAAAGTAACTGGACTGATTTTGTAATAGTAGAGTTCGTATAATAAATATCCTTCATGATAGATGGGTGAAAGACTGGTTCTATGCGGGTTAACATTAACATTTCTACTGTAAGAATAAAATTTATACAAGTTCTGCATATCACCAGAGTGTATGTAAGTGGCAGACAGAACACTTGAAGTGGAAATGGTTATATTTTCTATGTGAATTGAAAGCATTCAATTTACAGTCCAGAGCATTCTGCATGAATAATGGGTATCCTTTTAACAACAGGGGACGGTTTCAGTCTCATGTAAATGCTCACTGGCTGCATTGTGGCAATTAAAACAGATGGTGTAGGGATGGAAGGGAGTTAATGTATTAGGGAAAACGTTCTCTTTTTTTGGAGAGAATGCAGTATTCCTTTTATGATATTTTTTTCCAGCTTCTGGGACCAAGATGAGTAAAATAGTAAGATTAAATCCATCATGTAAAAACCCAGAAAAGCCTTTTGGATTATTCCTGTTGCTATTTTCAAGATCTATGGTTCTAAATATAAGCTGGCTAATATGTTCCTCCTCAAATGGTAACTCTACAGCCTGCTTGGCACGGGTACAATTAATTACAGCTGTATGAAAGATGTGGTTAAATGCAGAACAGCATCTCTAGCTGCCTCCTGCATACTGTCAACAAACAATATTCATCTGATTCCTCTCTCTAAATGGTTCCTCTGAATGACAAAAACCTGTTCAGGGATATTCAAATACAGCAGAAGAAGAGATAACATCAAAAGCAAACCGGCCACATTTTTACTTCAGGTTGCCAAGAATAAGGTGCTTCTGTGCACCTCGGTGTCTATTTGGTTCAATATCTCACTTTCATATAGACTCAGCTGAGTGTAACCTAGACAGATTATGTATATTGAGATAGTTTTAATTGTCCAGTTCTCTAGATTTAAAATAACATTTGCTTACTGAGTGAATTATGTCCACGCTGTCAGGTCTATCACCATTGGAAGATAATTCAAAAAGGTCACTCTATACATGCACTCCTCATGGAAATTCAACACTGTCCCCCAAATCTAAGAAGTTTCATTAAAAGAAACATAAAAATAAAAAAACAAAACAACCCAACCTTAAGTTAGTGTACTTGCTTTGTTATTCAATTATCACTAAAGGTGTACGTTTCAACACTGCTACTATCCCAATGTCTGCAACCCATTCAAATATTTTTTAGATTCAAGGATGCATTACAGGAGCATCAAAACTGTTGTATATTTTTCTAGCTCAGGACTCTGAAATTTTATATCTAATTCATTTCAGAGTGATATAGAGTTATATTTCCTTCTTTAAGGATTTAATAGGTTGATGAGGAACATGAGAACCAAAATGTTATATGTACTGTTATATAAAACAGTATTTCTATGAATTAATCTACTTAAAGAATGACCTTAACAGAAACTTACCCCATCAGTTAAAAGAAAACAACCAACCAAATACAACAAACCCCCCTATACAACAAAAAACAAACTGGTAAAACTAACCCCACTTGTGAGAAATCAATTACCTTCAAATAAGTATGTGTAGTTTATGGTTTCTTTTTTTTCTAAAGACCTCCATAGACCCCTCAATGCAAACAACAAAGGCAATAACTACAATTAGTTATTGTAGAAGGAAGCCTGTTGTTGGAACTGATGTTTTTCTATGGGTTTTGGGAAAAATTTTTATCAAGTAGACCCCTGGATGGGAAAGATTGGTTATTGACAAACAGCACAGAAATCTAAAACCTATCATCTTTTAATTTGAGAGCTCAGAAGAAAAATTATTAAGAATGCTGAAAAGCTCTTTCTACTAAGACAGCGCTTGAACCAAAAAACTATGGGAATAATAATTTAAGTTACAAGATATGTAAACTAGCTTTTTTGAAAGGATCCTTTTAAAGTTAATAAAACTTAACTAAAATTGCATTCATGACTTTCTGAATCCAACACAGATCACTTCTTTGCAATTGGTAGAAACTGTTCTATATAGACTCAATGTTTTTTTTTCAGGATTTGAGAATTTCAACACTAAACTCTAGATTCTGTCTAGAAGTTGGACTAACAGTAAATCTGGCTAATGTTGTAAAAAGAGGCATTTCATCTAAATGTAACAAGATTTAGCAGGATGCTTCCTTCCATTACAACTTGTTATAGCTATTCCCCAGACAGCCGTTCATTTATCTGCAAAGGGAAGGTAACTGCTTGAAAAGTAGTACCTTCTCCTAAAGAAAAATGATGAAATGGGGGCAGTTTAGATGAAGGGAAGAATTTCTGGTAAACACCTAGGTATTTAGCTTCCAGTTGCCTTAAGCTAAACGTGAGGCCAAAAAAAGAGGGTTTTTTTTGGAAGTTCAAGTTGTCACCATAGATCAGCATGAAGCAATCATCTACATCGTATTCACTGACATATTTAAATAAAACAGTTAATTTCCTAAAAATATTGCTGAGATTCAGTATCTGTTATTGTGCAATAGACCTGCTGTGACTAACTGTGATGGCACTGTTTTAACTAACCCACGGACAGTGGCAGTTTTTTAACATTAGAGCATGTCCCCTTTCACACAACTGCCAGTATAACTAAAGCATTAGCTGTGGAGCTGGCAAATCATACTAATTTAAAACAGCTCTAGTTTAAGTGGTAACATTAATTTGTGCCTTTGAAGGCAGTTTTTTAAATGCCTGCACCACCAACTAATTTCAGAAGAATCCATCTCACAATTAGGCAGCAGTATTAAAAACAGCTTTAAAAATTGTCACAACTGATAAAATGAGACTGGCATTTATACTTCAGTAACATTTCACCAAGTATACTGCATGTGTAAAAATCAACACAAATTTAAGAGTTTAAACACAAGTTTAAAAGTGAAATTAAGAGTACCAGAAAATTAGATATATGAATCTGTTAACATTTTTCTGTTGATTGCAAAAGTGTATCTGTCTCTTTCCCACTTATTTTAAGCGCAGTAGTTTTCCATTTTATACCAAAATATACAATATAGTTAGTTTATTCCTGACTATTCCTCTATTGTCCTGCTGTTCAACACTGGTTGCTAACATTATTATCCCCATTACTAGACCTTCAATAAAAAGACTTCAGAATTTGTCGGGTTTTGTGGGGTTTTGTTTTGGTTTAGCTTGTTGGTATTTTTTTTTAAGAAAAAATAAATAACATTTCTCAGTCAAGAATAAGAATACATATGAGTGAATTTTATTTCCATTGCCATAAAAAAGATTTTAGATATGAAGCACCATTCTACAGATGGTGAAAGTCAGAACACAAATCACCACAGCTGTGTGTAATGTTGTTCTCCACTTCTGCGGACTACACCTTCCTGAGTATATTCCAGTTTAATAATAATGCGTTATTTTAAAGTCATTTAGCAGTCTCTAAAGAAGTAGGCACTGTATATTACCCTTTTTAAAACACTTTCTTTACTGGATACAGCTGGAGACTAAATTATAGTTCAACAATGGGATGGATAGAACAGAAAATACCTTACAATATTCCCCACACACACACCCCCCCCCCTTAATCTGCTACTGGAGAGACAAAATGGAGCCTGAACTACTTGCTACATTTTTGATAAAAAAATATCAAGAGAACTGGAACAAAACCATGGCCCTCCCAGATCCTAATAAAGAAAATAAAAATTCAGTAAAATAGGTGCTAAAACAAGCAGGCCAGATCCAAAGGCCACTAAAATTTAAAGTAAGTGCACAGAATATTAGCTTTATTTATTTGTGTGCAAAACAAAAGATGAAATAAAAATATTTTCCATCATGAGGACTAAAACATGTATAGCTCATAGTATTGTGAGAATATCTAGTGCAGTTTAGTAATTTCTTAAAGTATTCAGTGGAGCCTCTGATTTAAGTTTCCAAAGTGGTTCCACACAGCCTGTGTTGGCAAACTCTTATTCAAAATAGTTGTCGAGTAGTTTTTAGAGAGATTATCAGCCACAAATCCAAGATTGTAGTTCTGGCCTGCACCAATTGCTATACTTGGTAAACCAGCCAGAGTAGGATTTATTTACACTTGCGGGTTGGTTACATGTGTTTCTTTGCATTCTGTATTAAGGAGTCCTATGACATAGATTTCATATTTTCCCTCCAAGTGCAAATATGGTACACATCCAGTCTCATTGGTTTTAGGTTAGGAAAGCTATCAATGTTTTGAGAACAGAAATAGCATCTCCATAACTGCACATAATAAAGCCTTCTCCTCTGTAACAATCTGCAATGAAGTCAAACAGTTGTAATCTGTGCAGATTCATAAGAGATTTAAAAATACAATACACAGAAAGTTAGGACAGTTATAGACGTAAGTGCACTCAAGATATGCAAGTCCCATTGCAATTATGAGATAATGTGTTGTCTTTCATTTTTATGTACTCTGCCTTCAGTAGAAAATATAACATGGTGCATGCCTTGTTGAAAATAATGTAACATTGCTACTTTACACACTAAATCATGTTTGAGCTTTTTACATAAAGAGACACTCTGCCAGGGGGTATGCATACATTGTCAGTTAATGCACCACTAATGGTGAAATCACATTATTTCAGTAACATATCCCATCCAAGGTTTTCAAAGCATGTTTAGTATTATAATAAAAACACTATTAGTAACTGAAGGGTAGTTGATTGGCATGGAAATCATAATAAGCAGTTGGTCCTTAAGACCAACTAAGACAGAGTAAGTAAACAGGAGTGATAAAACTATGATTTCCTGAGAATATTACTTTAACAAAAATGAAATATGTCATGATTGCCAAAACTTTTTTGGGGTAGACATGTTTCCTAGAGTTGTGGATTTGGCTCTTATGTTAAGTCATTTTGATCTTGATCATGGTGTTTTTTCAAAACGTGTTGAAACTCAAAAATTTATTTTCAGTCCTAACATGCCGATCTTTTTCTCTCACTTTATATAAAGGGAATTTTGAACTAGTAGATTTTCCTACAGGCAAGGTACTGAAATTCTAGGTTTGGGTCAGTGCTGTTTCTACCAGCACCATCACCATTATTTACTCCACAGTAAATCTCAATATTGGCATAGTCTGAGACATCTAGAAAGCTCAGCACTAAAAGTTACAGCTAAAAAATGTAAATCTGCTGCCACTAAACATTTCATATCTAAACATGAATATGATCCTTACAATACAGTTTCTCTAATTATATGCACTTATCTTGCCAGTGATCAGTTCTGGAGTTTTTTTTTACAGTGACACTTTCACATGTATGACAAGCAAAGCAGGTTTTCAGTTTTACTCGGGATGCGATATCATCCTTGTAAACACACTTTGAGTTCTACCATCAGAAGCTAAATCTCAGTGCAATGCCATAGCAGTTTTAACAAAGCAAAGGAGCTGCATATGACTGAGAGTCTGACACAGAAAAACAAAACATACCTCTAGAGCCAGCACTTCACAGATTCACAGGCATATTTGTGCCCAACCTGCCCCCCTATCCCAATCCAGTGTTGAACAGCATACCTGTGCAGAGTCTTGGAAAAACTTGAGACTCAGCAGAGTTCAGCAGCAGAGAATCAATGGTTGAACTACCATAGAGTCCTAGTGGTTTCCTGGGATTCAAAAGGTAACATTTTCTGGGACATTTAAGAGCCACTAACATGTCTTAAGACTATCAAGCACTTCCCTAAAGATTCATAGAGCAGGTACAGTTAACCATGTGGAAACGCACTGAAGTGCTATTACTTCTGTAATTCCCTTTTGTTTCCACACCAAGAGCAGTGTAGAGTTCTGCGGGAGCAGCCCTGCTCCCTTCAGCCTGGGTTGTCACTGCTGTGTGCTTTATGTCACCAACCAGATTTCCTTATATAAGACACCAAGGAGGTTAAAGCTGAGTCCAAAGTAACAAGCCAGCTGAGGGAATACATCTTCTAAATGAATGAACATCTACTAGTATGTAATTTATACAAATCCACTCCAAATCTCTAAAGTCCTTTGGAATGAATATCCAGTGGGATATGAGGCAAGTGTTGAATATCTGCAGACCCAGACTACCAAATGATAAAATATAATGATTATCTAAGCTGCTCAGTGAGTAAGGCTGATCCTCATATATCTGACAAAAACCAGGAATACCCGCCATTGCCATTTTATCTCAGTATCCATTTGTAAGCACACTCAATAGTTAATGAAGCTATGGAACATGGCCTACTGAGAGAGGTTTGCTACATAAGATGATTTTAAATAGGGATGGAATTATGGCATTGTCTACTTGGGATTAAAAATCCAAAGCAAGGATAGTTTGTAAATTGGTGGAGAGATTAAAATTCAAACCTAAAATTATAAACATTAAAAGGCCTACACTTTGTGTTCCACTGGAAGCTTAGACAAACCTAACTCTGAACTACAAGGTTGAAAGCCTTAATAGAGTATATTTTCCGAGCTTTTGAAATTCTCTGTCATTTGATTCCAGATGAGCAAACACAGAAAAAAAATTGTCAATGTCATAGATTTTGATGGGATGTTTGAGATGAGATTTGAAAAAAATAAAATCTACAAAAAATGAGTTTGTGATGATTTTTATCCAAACTTCTTACTCACTTGTTCTTGTTGTATCCAACAATAGGCCAGAATAAACAGACAAAACCCAGTACAACAGAAAGAACTCTTGTAGCCCTTACTATACATTAGTGAGTAAATGAACTATATAGAACAGAGGAAAATATAAAACTAGATAAATATTTAAGAGTCTCCTCTTAACTGTCAGATCATAGAATCACAGATTCATAGAATGGCTTGGGTTGGAAGGGACCTCAAAGACCATCTAGTTCTAACCCCCCTGCATCTAAGTACTCAGTGACTGAGTATCTGCAATATTACTTTTGTTACTGAAATCTGTTGCTCAATAACAGTTAAAGTCTCTCATATTGTAGATTGGTTTTAATGGTTCTTTGCAAGACATCTCTAATGTTAAGAGCTGATAGTAGGACTAAGGTTTGACAACCGAGGGAGAAGATTTAACTAAACTTGTAAGTATTTTAAATAAGTGAACAATCCTGCCACTGTTTCAAAGAATAAAGACACTGAAAGAACTTCTCACAAAACAGATTTTTCAACTTCTTTGAATATACACCGAATCTCTCTAGTCTTCTCTTCCTCCATGCTTTTAATTGAATAGGATAGTGTCTGCAAGGCCAATGGCACACATTTTTACAACTTGTATAATGAAACCATCTAACAGTGAAACAATATCCAACAATCTCATGGCTTGGCTACTGCATTTGACTGCATATGAAAATAATATGGATGTTAGAAAGGAATCCACACTTTCATAAATTTATTTTAGAAAGATATCTTTAAGATCAAGGCTAAATGGAAAAACCCTGTTTAGAGTAATAAACTAAAGGTATCTGAAGTAACACATGATCCTCCTTTCTTTTCTGAGTACAAAAAATAAATGCATTTGTTGATTGGATGAAAAGATTTATTCATCTTCATTCTAGATTCTAACTTCTTCCTCTGTATTAGTCACTTATTTCCATTATTATATCTTTTGTGATCAGATGCAGATGAAATTCCAATACAGTTTGCAGTGATGAACATAATGATGAGTCAGGTATGCTGTGTTCAAATTCACACTGGTTAGACAGTAGCTATATAAGCTGCATGACAAGATGTATGTGTCCAGAATGTAGCATTCTGGATTAACATATTTAACCTTAACGCTATCACCAGTAATGTTCCCAAACCTTGCTATACTAAGGGATACAGTTTTGGTTAAATTTAATGTAAGACTACAAGTTGGAGACCCTTTGAAAGCTATTTCTGTACTATGAGGCAGTCTCTAAATGCTAGAAGATCTGATTTAATTTATTCAGCTCTCCAGAGTGGCTAAAATTGCCTTGGAAGCACAATCTTTTACAAATTGGCTAATTATTGCATTGGAAAGTAATCACTATATATATATATATACATTTTAAAATTTGTATGTATATACACACATATCTTTATCACCAGTAACCCCCACACTGTTGGATCTAGTGTAGAACTTTGATTCATTTTAAGTTATTTGGCATATCAACGAGGATATCTATCTTGCGACTGGATTTTACGTTATCAGTGTCAATGAGAGAAACTTGAGCCAGAACGCAAACCAAGGCAGCATTATTGCCTCAACGTGTATAGGATTTATTATGTTACCCAGGAGGAAGAGAATTTTGGATTGTGTAATATTTACAAGATGTTTAGGGGAAGAACTGAGGGTGAGGCAGGGGGGCGTCAAGGCAGATCAGGGAGGAGCAAGTGCAAGAATACAGAAGGAAAGGGAGATAAAAAGGGTCAGTGGTGTGTAAGCAGGTTGCTGGCCAATATACTTGTGTGACTGATCCCTTGGTTTGGTCACCTCAATCTGTCCTATCTTCTTGTTAAACTCCATTACTAATGATTTTGCCTAAGTGTCCTCTCTGACCCACGTAATGACCTGCTAGAGACTTTCGAGCCAGTTTGGGGCTTGTTTGCTCAGGCTCTTTGCTTTTATATATAACTCTTGTTGCCAGCTATTGGATCAAGTGTCTAAAACCAGCCACTGGAAAGACGCATATTGTCCTCAGTTCAAGAAGGACAGGGAACTGCTGGAGAGGGTACAGTAAAGGGCTACAAAGATGATTAGGGGACTAGAACTTCTCTCTTCTGAAGAAAGACTGAGGGACTTGGGGCTTTTTAGCCTAGAGAAGACTGAGCAGGGAATCTTCTAAATGCCTATAAATACTTAAAGGGTGGGTGTCAGAAAGATGAGGCCAGTCTTTTTTCAGTGGTGCCCAGTGACAGGACAAGAGGTAACGAGCACAAACTTGAACACAGAAAATTCCATCTAAACTTGAGAAGGAACTTCTTTACTTTAAGGGTGGCAGACCACTGGAACAGGCTGCCCAGAGAGACAGTGGAGTCTGCCCTCTGGAGACATTCAAAACCCACCTGGATGCTGTCCTGTTCAACCTGCTTTAGGTGAACCTGCTATGGCAGTGGTATTGGACTAGGTCATCTCCAGAGGTCCCTTTGAACACCTACCATTCTGTGATTCTGTGATTTTGTGTGCGTTTGTGCCAGCAGAGTCCCAACTTGTAGTAGATGAGGTGCCTTAGTACCTCAGTATTCTTAAGAGCAAGCTATTTGAAGCTCTGTAAACTTTCATCTAACTGCTGTAAAAGCTTCACCTTGCATTGTCTTGGTATTATTCTGAGGCTGTTGGTCTCAGGGCCTTGCACCCATAAAACCCTGAAATTGTGGTTACGGTAGGTTATCATGGTTTCATGGATATCACTGGCATGAGAATCACATCTTTTTCCACCTTTCCTCGTTTCTTGTTCTGCCAAATTTAGTTTCACAGTAGAGAAAATTAAGCCTAGTGCAGAAAAAAAGTAGATAATAGTAATTTAAATGGTTGATAAATAGTATCCAATAATACATGTTGTGCAGACACTTAACTGTCAATCAATGTGCAACACGAATTAGCACATTGTAACTAGTGCCAGAAGCAGAACCAAACCATAGGGAATTTGAGCAGGTTTTAATGAAAATTATACAGTACTATTGGAAAATCATGGGAAAAGTCATTGTCCTCATCTTCAACTACCACTTGATACACTGTAGAGAACCATCCCTAAAGAGATGCATCTCGGACTCCTATCTAGCCACTTGGGAGAATTTTCCCTTCCCCTCCTTACTCTGTCTTTCTGTCTGCCTCTCTTCTCTCATCTTTATTTTGTTCTTCCACAAATGTAACTTCCACTACTAGAGTTGACATATGCCACCAGCTATGCAGATTCTTCTAACAAATCTTTGTGAATATGAACTTGTTTAAAGTTCCCTTGTGCAACAATTGGTCTGCATGCCAGCTGCTAGAGCGGGATGATTATTATGAGGGGCATGAAGGTCTTTGGACCAGCAACTGGAGGAAACCAAGGTCTAGGAAATCAGCTACAGAAGATACCAGTGTTGTTTCTGTGTGTATATCCTCCTTATTCCATTTATTCTTAATTCTGACCTGTACTGTGCATGTTTATGTGATTGATTGTGCTCAGGTGGGACAGGCATCGATCTTCACCTGGGTGGATCTCTGTGGCTGGCTGTGAGTACCGTGTGTGTGTGTGCACATGCGAATACCTGTGCATGAGCCTGTGTGTCGGTGTACACATATGGAGAGTAGCTTCTCAACATTGCTACTGGGTGGACCTGGGGACACAGAACTGAAGCAGCCTCCCATATATGGGATTGAGGAGGCATCACTGGGTCTTAGAGTCCACCAAAGTCCCTGCAAGCAGACTGGGGAGGAAAAATTTCTAATGTCCTGAAGTCCACTAGATCCAGCAACCTCTAACAGAATTTATATTTGGTATAAAAATCCTTACTATCTCCATCATCTAGTATAAATTTTCTTTACCTATAAAATACATATTGTGGAGCCTGCATAAATTATTGAAATAAATTTTCTTGGCATAGGGCAGATTAACAATATCATTGCAGCAGTAAATGAAGCAAAAGGCAAGTGACACAGACTTCTCCTGGCATTAAGCTATGACTGAAATGATTTTTGCATACTCGAGGCAGTAAATTGATGAACTGGCTACTCGGCTTCTAACCATGCATAGAAAAACCAATTTTTGTTCAGTTTCTACTTTCTGTGCTGTTTGGCTCTCTTAATTTGAGTAAACAGGCCAGAATACTGTAAACATATGTTTTCTACACTTCCCAAGCCAATTGTTTTCAATTTTTCTTTACTAGACTGGCAACCTGAGTGGGAATTATCAGGAATTATATAGCTGAGCTGGAATTAGTGAGACTCAAGTGGTTTAGCCTGAAAAGGTGATACAGGAGAACTGAGCAGCTGCACAGGATATTCAGTTTGGACCCATGCAACACAAGCTTCATCATGAAAGAGTAAAATATTGATCTGGTTGCATTCTGTGCTGCTGTAATATTATAATTGAATGAAAGCCTAATTGGAAAAAAAACTATTTAAAGGTCACAAAGTAATGAAAACCAACAGTAATGTAAATAAAAATTGCTTTGAACAGTATCTTTTTCCCCCATCTGAGGCAACTTCAGTACAAGATAAAGTATCACACAACCTGTCACAGGCCTCATATTGCTACATTTAGAGACTTCTGTGCTCAAGTAATAGGCCATGCTTTTTGGAGAAGGAGAGCAAGGCTCTTCTCTTTTTAAATAAGTTATTATGGCAGGCAACAAATTTATACATTTTTCAATCTTCAAGTTAGCAGAAGACTAATTATATTTTATAATTAAACTTCACTGTATCTAAGAGTTAATACAACTCTGGTCCTGAAGTAATCAAATGATAATTAATCAAATAAGAAAGCAGAAAGAACAAAACATCATGGTGTGTGTGTAGAACACTAGTTTCATGAGTAAAAATAATCATAAAAATCTTCCTCTGAGCATAGTTTCTACACAAGCTAAGCTGATTCCAGCCATCCTTTAAAAAGTAATTATAAGATTGAACAACATTTTATAGATGTTAGTGCTAATTTTTCAGAGTCTGGAAAATATACCACAACTGGTAGGCTCCATTTATCTCAGTTTCTATGCCCCATGTATTTGAAGCCCATCTTCTTCTCAATGATTACAAGGATTCTTTGCTCACTGTCACTGTTATGCACTGGACTTACACTGCTATTGGATGAACCTCAAATTTAGCTTTGTGTCAAATCAACTTCTTGTTGCTTACATTACCCTCCTGTCTGAAAGCTTATCACTCTTTCTTGTGAGATGTGTGAGACTTCCCGATCCCATACCATTTAAGGAATATGGCAAGATCAGTATCACTAGTATTTTGGCAATAAACAACTAAAACAGGAAAAGAAGTTGCTCAGAAAAAAAAATGCACCCTGACCCTTTTGAAGTCTCAAGACATTCAGCTGGGATCAAAGCTGTTGTTGTTTCAAAAGCTCCCTAGCATGGTGCAAATCAAAGACTGGAATAACAGATGATGTCAGGAGCTAGGGAAAAGGTGACAATGACTACCTATAAGCTCCTTGTTGCTAGATTTTAGCATGGAAGGAATTAAATGTGCTAACAGTGGCTATAGATACACAGGGCGTTTATCCTATGTACAAATTCCAAAAAGTCCATCCATTAGAGCCACCAGTTAACTTAGAATAAGAAGCAGGAGGAGTCTGTGTTGATATTACAGAATACTGGTCTTAGCTTTCATGTGTTTTATTTTAGTCAAAAGTAAAATGGATGCTTTCTTTCTACATGCCTACTCAGTAGCTTAAAACATGTCCTTCTTGAACAAGTTTTAAGATGAAACATGTTAATTGCAGTGTACTGCCAAATGGGCAGCCACTGTTTGCATTTTTTTTCTGTTCTGTCCAGTGTTGTTTTGCCCCAGAACCTTGGATGGCACTATTTTTCCCTTGTAACTTAACAGGCTGGAAAAAGTGCGACCACTTACACAATGATCTACACATCGCTAGTTTAGCAACTGAATGCTGAATAAAAATACTTAACATTTATGTATCCCTCTAGTACTTCAGAATGTCTTACTGTTATTATTTAACTGCTTTTTCACTCTCATTAAAAAAATGTATCACAAGTGTTTGGGGTATTTAAACAAAGAAAGTACATTTTCTCCTTTTTTCTGAAGAAGTATTATAAGATGTTTTCAAAATAATTTTAAGACTTACTTCTAGGCACTTATGAAAAGTGATTTTAGTACTTAAGTCTTAATAGAAAAATAAAAAGTCCCTTGATGTCAAGTGACCTGGAGATTTTTAACTATATAAATATACCTATACAGATATAACTATATATAACTCTTCAAGCAAAAGCCAAAGCTTCACAATCCCAAGACCTAAGCTAGTTGTGAACACTGTTGAACACCAGAAATCTTCAACAATGTTTGTTACAGGAAGTCAGTTTAAATTTTGAGTGGCAGAAGAGGACTTCACCTTCTCTCTAGATAAGGCAGGCTTGCCATGAAAAAGGATGCTTTAAAGCAAAATTATCCCAAGATCAATAATAAACAAAAGTATTACACTTTTTGGCTAGTAGTTCTCTTTGTGTCCTAGGCTCATCCATGAAGGTTTAAGTAAAATTTGTTTTCTGTGGAAGCAATACACATAGAAACCACCACCCACCACTATCTTTAGGAAATAAATTTGCTCTTCATTTAAAATTTTGATTATAGGCCATTTTCATGCTTTTATATGCCTTTTAGCAATTACTTCTATTAGATTCTTACAGTATTCATGTGGATAATTTTCTACATGTTGATCAGAATCAAAATATGAAAATAACTGACAACAGAGCAAAATAATCCCATTGTTTTTTCTTGATTTTCTGATCTGTGTTGATTGGTGTTGGTTATTTAGACCTGGAAACACCCTTTCTTCTTCTGCTGCTGTCTTCTAATATACTCTTGTTCCCATTTATTTTCATTTCCTTCCACAGTCCTCCTTACTATGTACCATGCTTTCTGATTTAGTTAAAAGAAAGAAAGAATGAAAGAAAGAACGAAAGAACGAAAGAAGGAAAGAAAGAAGGAAAGAAGGGAAGGGGAGGGGAGGGGAGGGGAGGGGAGAGAGGGAGGGGAGGGCAGGGAAGGAAGAAAGGAAGGAAGGAAGGACGAAAGAGAGAGAAAGAGAGAGAAAGAGAAAGAAAGAAAGAGAAAG
>JAVSBS010007044.1:8026-43268 GCA_033124195.1 Coracias cyanogaster | reverse complement strand
CTTCTTGTTAATGTCTCAGAAATTAATACTAAATCTTATTTTATTATTTGAAAGCAATCTAAATTTAAGTGATATAATGTAAATGGTCAGCTTGGTGCAAGAGAATACTCTTAAAAAAAATGCAGCAGTGAGATGCGTAGCCTACAGTCAGTTAATATCCACTTACAGGAGTAACATATAAAGAAAAAGGATTTCATCCTCTGTTATAAATTTCCAGTTATTGTTAGTAAAACATATTCTTTCATTATGAAGTTTGAAGCTACAAATAAAGGCAAAAGTAAAAACACTTTAACAACCAATTATTATTGTCAAAAGGACATCAGTAGGATTGGATGAAATGTGTTAAGCTTTAATAGACTTCTAAATGTGTTTCACAAGGCTACAATATTTACTGAGACTCAAGGAAAAGAAATTAAATTGTTTCTATAAAGCTACAATAAATATTATTTCATATATAGACAGCAAAGAGTGGGAAATCAGGATTAGGAATTCAGTTTCTTACCAACATTCACTAACAGCAAGTACATAAAAAGAAATAAATTTAAAAGATCATGAAGAAATGGAATCATATCTTGCTGAGCTATTTAAGAATATGTCAAGTCATCAATTCAGACAACTTAACTTGCAAAATAGCAAAAAAAAAACCCAAAATAAAAAAACACTAAACCCCAATACAAGAATGGTTTAAAAAAATTATTTTAAAAAGAAGTTCAACAGTCAAAGCATGAAAATACAGGTGAACATATTTAAAGCTAAACAGTATATGAAAATTAGGAGTGTTTGCTGCAATGAATGCATCACTTCTCTCTCTAACATTGCTCCCATAAAAGAGTATGTTTTCTAACCACTTTGTAAGCAGCCAGAAAGAAAAAAAAAAAAAAAAATCAAAAACCCCAAAAAAAGAAATAAAAACTCTGACTTCAGAGGGTACATAATTAAATCAAATTTCTTGGAGTTGTTTTGTTACTATTACCAAAATGAAACAAAGAAACCTTCAATAAACTGAAGAATACAAGCTATTTTTCTCTGGCATCACTAATACTTAAGTCCATTCTAATTCAATTTAACCATACTCAGCAAGGTTTCACTCAGTGTTTATTACAGTATTATAATATTCTTATAAATGTACTACCTGCATGCATAACTGTACTTTAGGCTGAATATCATGTTAACCAAAACATACATTTAAAAAAAGCAAACATCTTTGGATTAGTGGAGAGATTGATAAATGAATTAGTAGAATGGCAATAACTAGTGGGACTATTTCCAGAACTCTATTATGGAAAACAGCTTTTTATCGTTTTTCTCATAAAAACTACCTTCAGTGACAAAAAAAGTCTCTGATATACCTCATTATTGTGAGGACATGATGGAAGAAAACAAATAATAAAAACTTCAGAAATCTCATTTCTGGAAAGAACCTAGTAGCTTTATTTGCTACAATGAAAAATATCTCAGCATGGATTGCTTTATACTTAAGTGCAAGAATATTAGTTACTCAAGATTCAGTCTCTAAGAAAATATTTGTGCTGTGTTGCATGAACGGGAATATACGTGCAATAGGCACAGCAGAAGATTTTGTCTATAATTATTATTCAAACTTAGTTTAGTGCAGAAGCGCTCTTCAAAAACTTCACCAATCCTGAAAAATTACTGATCAGTGGAGGATGCGAAATATTAATAAACAAAAGACCCATAATGTTGAAGAAACAGATGGATCTCAAGATCAACTTTTATTATTTACATGTAAATATTCTGAACAGAAAAATTCAGATAGTTTGCAGCTGAGTGAAATGGGAATTATTTTAATTTGCATAATACCAATCAATGGTGATTTTATAATCTAATGCCTAAATCATAGACCACACCACTCTATTTCAGTCCAATTATGTTAATAATTTAAAATTAAGACTTAGCAAAGACAATGGAAATTACAAGAAAATGTGAAGACATCTCTCAAGTATACGCTCCTTCCCATAACACTTCTCTATGACATTGATGATTAGAAGATTAAACTGTGATCTCAATTTTGCATTAAGAAATGCCTGTTTTTCACCAAATTCAGAAGGTAGACATGATTCACTTTATTTTATTACAATCCTCTAACTAGGAAAGAAGACAAGCGTAACTTGGCTACATCCAGAAAAATTTTTGGAAGTACACAGTGTAAATGAAAGTATGGTCTGGAGTAGACAACAAGGCAGAAGTGCTGTTGGACTGAGACTTAAGCAGTAGACTGGTACAGGTCTGGGTTATACCCCAGAAAATATTCAAAGTAGGTTTTGTTCTCTCATATGTAGGCCTGGGAACTTAGTTGCCTTGATGCATCACCTGGTTTAGAAAGTTCATGTTACTTATATTACAGGTTGTACCATAAAGAGTGCAAATAGACAAACTAGCGATGAATATGCAATCACTCACCTGTCAATGAGTACCAGATGAATAATACCTTTGCCATTGCTTAGAACCCACAAGCACCATGTCTCAGCACCATGACTATACCTAACAAAGAACAGTTTACTCTTAATCTTTCTTATATTACATTCCCAAATATCGTTGCTGGAGGAATGAATTTGTAACTTAATCAAATTAATGTAAGCAATTATTTTTTTGTGAAGTCAGGAATATGAACTAGTGGACCTCATGGTGAATACTCGTGGTTTTTACTACACTGAATGGTATAGAGGCCATATGGTCCCTTTGGATACACTCGCAGCCAAAAACAGTTTGGTGCCCAAAAAAAGGAAAAAAGTAAAAGGTCACATTGAATAAAAACATATTTTTGTCATATAGCATCAAAGTCATTGTCCAGACCCAGAAAATGTCAAGACAAATTAAGTAACAAGATATCTCCATTGCAAGGTCCGGTGTCCAATTGTACTTCAAAACAGACTTTTGGAAGTAGTTGTCTAACAAGACTTCCATAATTACTCGGAATATACTCTCTACAAGGGACACACAACTATCTTGTCACCACTAGCTGCTTTATATATCCTATATTCAACATCAGTCTTGGAAGATTATGCTAAAACCAGCAGCTTATAACAGCATAGCTTGAAGATTTTTATTCTGAACACCAAAAATTTCTGTTCTTCCTAAATCTTCCCCTTCCCCTTATTTGCTTTCAACTATACACTTCTATGCTGGAAGATACCCATTTCAATTGAATCCCCAAGCAGAACATCATGTTAAGTGTCTGCTGTTACTGAACTTTATGTACTGGATCCATTTCATCAAAATTTAATTATTTCAAAATGGAGTGCCTGATGTAAGTTAGTCAAATAGTGGGAAAAGACTGGTATTTGATAGTTCCTTGATTTTTCACAGCCTTATGTTCTTTATGGCAAGTTAACCGTATGAAGGTGCTTCTCTGTTCCACAATTATAGTCTAAAACACAGGCTTTGAAAAAATGTTTAACATTTTTTGACGGTTAATGTCAGCTAACATTTAATTCTTATGTACAATACTTACAGCAACTCTTCACACCAGTATTTTATTCAGAGTTGAAAAAGTGTAATTTTCAAGATTACGTAGGAGCAACAACAGATGTATGGAAATAATTCTAAGAAAACAAGTGTAATTAAGTACTGTAATTCGCTTTTCCTACAAAATACCCTGAACCAAGGATTTTTGTTCAGCATGGGGGAAAAAAAATAAAGAAGAAAAAAAAAATCTATGTATGCAATCAAACATCTCTTAAATGAATTTATTTACTAGTTTAGATTTGGTGTTTTCCACTAGACCATGATGGTTTATTAAGAAATGTAGTGTCTTTACTAAACTTATTTCCAGTGCTGAATACTGGGTGTACAGCACGTACATGTTTTCCAGCAAACTTGTTTTAAAAGGCGATTATAAGAAATTTGCCCCAAGATAGACTATTAACACAGATGAGAACACCACAGGCACTCCTAGACTATCTATACTTATTGTCAAGGTCACTCTGAACTCACTGCCTCAGAGCAATACCTTTCCATATAGTTTTGTGATGAGTTACCACCATGTTACTCTGTAAGCAAGGTGACTACAGCTGTAGTGACTGCCTACAGATTTCAGGGATACCTCTCTATTTCTTTTCTAACAATAATCTGTCTCTTTTAGTTATGCTTATCTTACACCTAAGATGAAAGGACAAGCTTGCCTTGGCATTACGTTTCCAGTTAAAAGGTGTAGCCTGCCTTTCTACAGGATATATGTATAAGGCTTCATCATTAATACTGGAATTGTCATTTCAACGTTAAGCATAGACTACTTCAGAGTAGTTGCTTGTTGGGTGGACAACTCATGCTCATCACTGCTAATAAGTCTATGTGGGATGAGGTCATGGTCTCAGCATATCTGATGCCACATGGAGATGTTTTCTTGGCAGGCACAGCGTCTATTCTCATCCTGCAATAACCTAACAGCATGTGCCCACATGACCAAAACGTGCAACTAACTCCCACTTCACAAGGTTTGGAGCTCAGCAGCCCCACTCCTTGTGGCTTATTTCAAATGCCACAGCATGCTTTCCAAGTGATTTGAGCAACTGATTTGCTATGCAGACCTACACACTTTTTTTTTATTGTATAAAACACTTCAATAAGGTTAATCAGCTATCCCTGTATGAGCAGTTACTATAGCTAAATTAGATTTCTTTTTTTTTAAATGGGTAGGCTGAGTGATTTTTTTTTTTTGTTTAAGTCTTGACTATCTCAGGTCATTAGGTATTTTTAGGTCCTACTTTAAATGCACAATCAAACATATCCTCAAAGGTAAAATTGCTGATTATCCATACCGTTTGCAAGTTAGTGCATTTTTCAGGATATGACAGAGGAAAGGACAAACAAGCCACTAAGTGGCAAGACTTAAATTGGCCAAATTCATCTTACAGAATGTATAAAAATGGGGTTTTTTACATCATCAGCCATCCATGCCCCCCAGATTCCCCAAATGTAGTCCCATATGTCCTTGAAGCAAGCCAGTCTTCAGCCGTGTCTGCAGTTTCGTGCTATTCCTGGCCAGACGACTCATGTGCCCTAACACAGGGCAAAGACAACTGTTGAACTCCTCATGACTCATAGCGAACCAGGAAGCACTTTTAGTATGATAAATAGGCTCTGGCAGAAGAAAACGATGCAAAGATGACGTATTTCTCAATTTTGAGCACAAGCGGAAAGCTAAAGATTCAGGAGAGTTTCAATTCTCTAACTTGAGGAGAAGAGGACTATACTAACAAAACTCTTGAGAACAACTAACAGCAAAGACAGGAAAAAAAAACCCATTAAGTCCTTTATCTTTACTTATTCCAATGCAATAAGATAAATGGATGAATGTTTTTTTTTTTTCCTGTACCCAAGAAGGTACTTGTGTTTTCCAACAGATGTTTTGAAATAATAAAATTCATGTGCAGGGTAAAGAAATAATCCCAGATTAGGAACAGTTGGTCATAAAAAAGCGTGAGACTAACTTTTTTAACATTCAGATTATTATTTAGAAATAGCAAACCATTTTAAATGGCCAAGTATTGCAGTACCTATTACATAAATACATATTACAGAATGCAGATTTTTTCAAACTGTTAGAAAAAAAAAGATATGGATAACAAACCAGTGATTCCAGTAGTAAGTGAAGTGAAAGCTATTTGTCCTATGTCTAGAGTCCAAAAGAAATATAACATTTCAATGTGTGGAATTTAACTCTACAGGAAGCCACACATCTGATTTGATCTTGAAATGGCCCAGACAGTTTGGGTTTACTACTTCACCTATGAAAATGTTGATGTTTTCTTATCTTGCTGTATTTGCATCCAAGGCTACTTTACAAGTAGTGCAAGATTTATGTAAAAGCTATGTCTTGTTATTGATTTTAATGAGTCATATCTGCAAAAACAGTATAGACAGCTTTATGTGTTTTAAAAGCACACACATACTATTGCTTTTGTTTGTGTTTTGGGGGATTAGTTTTGTTCAGTTTTGCTGTTTAGGGAAATGTCCATACCAGAATTCTTAATGCATTCTTGTTACTTTACCCACAAGAGGAAAAAAGAAAGACAAACAGCTAAAACAGACAACAGAAATATTCCCAGAGTTATTTTGTTATTTTTACTTCAGTCCTCCATCACTACGGTTCCAGAAACACTTAAGAAAACAGCAGTGATGCTAAGCAGCCATGCTTTCCACAAGCCTTTCCAGATGATTTTAGCATAGCTGTGATTTCTTCCATCAATACAAGTGCCTACAAAGTCATGTCATCTGGGAATACTTGCCATTTCATGTTTTATTAAAGCCTAAAAACAGGTGTGCAAGTCATCTTTAGTAATTTTCAATTATTATCATCATTTTGTGGTGGCTGCTCTGGTGCAGCAGTAACTTTTATGTAACTACTCTTTTTCCTTATCTTTTGCATAAGTTGTCAGAACAGTGACAGAAACTTCCTCTTCTCTTGTGCTGGGACTAATCAGGAATAAGTAGCTGTGACCACTAGTCCATAAAGTCTGCTGTCAACACATGCCCATTAAATCATGGCCCATTCACCACTGCCAAGTCGACAAACCTGGCTGCTTGCAGAAATAAGTAGGTGTTCACGTGTCCCCACTGACACTAGTACAACTGGGCTCATGGACACCTGTGGCTGCCAATATTAGCTTACATGTTTTTCTCAAATAAAATACATGAAAATGGTCTACTTAAAAACGCACCTTGACAGGGTATGTCTCTCTTGACCTTTTCTTCAAATCTTTTTTCCCGACTACATTAAAATCTTCTAATTAACTCAGTTTTCTTGCACAGCTAACAGTGAATGCCTTATATACAAATCTGCTGCTTTAAGTAAACTTGCCTTTAAGCCTGACTTTGATGCTCCATTTATGAGTTTCTTAATCTGAATAATCCCTGCAGTGGGAGTTCAGAGAGCGTTTAGCCCATACTGAAAGTAACAAGTTTGCTTTTGTTTTGATAAAAGAATTACTAATATTCCTACTCATTTTAATCTTCTAGTGAACTCCATATGCTGTCAACTCAGATGTACAAAATAAACTAATCCCAATATTCAACTGTTTAGGAGGATTTTGAGTGAAAAATAAAATGAAATAATATCCCACTGGTACGGGAGGCCTTGAACCATGCCTCTTTTCACTAAGCTGAAGCATCCCAGTCTTGTTCTTGTCTTCACATCAGTATTTCTTTGGTGTAATTCTTAGAATATTTAAACATTTTATACCGCACTCTGTAATTGATTTTTATTGAAGTACCTTAATTTAAGAATTCAGAACTTCTTAAACAATAGATAACCGGTGTCTATTTAATATTTGTTATCGGCTTTTCTAGTAAATTCACAGTAGAGTTTTTTGGTGTGCTGGTATGACACTGATGCTTTCTTGACAAAAACTGCTGAACATTTAATACTATTCCTCACCTTTCTGCAGCCATATAAAAATATATCCTAGATAACACAGCTATGCTACTAAACATCAGAAAACTTTTAAAAATAGTTCTGTTCTACTAGGGACTTATTACTTATCATCCACATTATTACAGCATCAATTTTAACTGAACTGACACTTTGTCACTAGAGTAACGGATGACAACAATTTAAAATGGTAAGAATAGCTTTGGTCGTATTCTTATCATGAGTCCAGCTTGAGTGAAACGAGTATTCAACTAGTATTCCATTGTCCAAGAAAAATACAACACACCTTACAGCAACAGAAGTGACTGAAGCTAGTTTAAATAATCTGTTTTAAGATAGGAAGCCCAAAGTCCAATGGTATATGCCTTGCATATGTAAAGGACGGAGGTACCTTGCATCAACTTTAGATTTAGTAAAATCACATTAAGTGACTTCCTCTCTCTGTAGGCTTCTCAGATTAGGATTGCATTTGAAAAGCAGCCAATACTAACCCCATTTTTCTCAAGTCTACATTACATTACTACAAGTCTAATTTACCTGGTTACAGGTAGAACTGAGTTTACAATTATGATGAATTTAAGATTAAAGTATGGTCAGTTCAAATTATGACATTTCAAAGAGAAAAATGTGCAAACAGCCAGAGAGAACTCTAGTTAGTGGCAGTTTTTCAAAATAGCTGGCCTTGGAAAGGAAGTATAGGTTTTTGGAAGGGGAGAGAGTCTGAAATAGTGTTCATAAAGTTTCAGAACTTCTGAAGATCAGTAAATAAGGTGAACTCAAGCTGTGTGTTACTATGGTTTTGGGTACTGGAAAGTAACTTAAGCACTCCCAGACAACTTTTGGCATAACTGCAGAAATTACACACCTGGATACCATCCAGCAAGTACTTTCATGACTGGAAAACAAGACAAAATTCAAACACTGGGGTGTCAAGCAGAAGTCACTAAGCAGACCAGAAATAAACAGCACTAACTTCCTTACTATTGCACCAAATATCCTGTTGATTTTGAAGATAAAATACAGTCACACTTTGATTGGGCTGTTAACACAGCTAAGGATACTCATGCCACCTGAAATTACATGGATTATCGTTTCCAGAGAAGTACCAGATTAAGTCAATAGTCTTAATTAGTTGACAAACTATGTTTCACTTCACATTTAATAGCCTGTAACAAGCCTTACATCTTACATACAAAGCATTCCCTTCCCAACCCCCAATAATACAATAAATTAATAGAAGCAACCCACAAAAGCTACAGGCAAAAGGGAAAGAATGAGGTTATAAACATCATAATGCTTATCCCAACCTCATTTGATCTGAGAGCAAGCCTTCCGCACTCATACAACAACATAGGGGAAAGGTCCATTCAGGCCCAACATTTGACTAAAGATTACAGTGCAAAAGAAGAAAAAAATAGTCTCAGAAGTATTTGCCATTTCAAACTGCAGAGAATTCTAATTACCAATACATTTAGTTATGAATCTGTTCATTTCATCCAAACTCATTTTTTTCAGTAGAATTAATTTCCTTTATGAAAGGGAAGGAAAACAAAACAACAATAACAAACCAACCAAAAAACAAAAACAAAGTCCAAACAAAAGAACACCACCACCCCCCACCACCCCCCAAACCCCAGGTCAATATGTGCACTTTGAGGCATTAAAGAACATCTGTAGCCAAAGTCACCTCTTTTCATGTTGTTTTTGAATATCCCTTGTTGCATCCAGAGTATAAGAGCATACTCAAACAGGAGAAGCCCTGAAGCACAGAATTAATTAAATCTACACAACCAGAGTAAACATGCAGTGATCAAGACTCATTTCACTCTCATAATGGGGAATACCAGAAATCCCTCATTCTTTATGCTCTGATTTATGTCCCCAGTATTACCCTTAAAACATACTATGCAGTCTCTTTCCAGGACTTATCACTCTTGAAATATTACTCTCTGATCCAAGACAATTCAAAATCTCTATTCCCTTCATAGTTAGGTACCTTCTCTGAAAGTTCTTCTTAGGTGAAGAAAGTATTTAATCGCATGTTACAATATATGATTAAATAGTGATATAATGTATAATTTTGAAAATAATTATTTTCAAAGGACAGGGGAGAAGAAGAAAATATATTTGCATGTGAAAAAAAAAATCATACTACTTAAACTGAATAATTTAAGCAAACCAAACTTTTAAAATCTCTTCATACAATTCAATCTTTTCACCTTGTCATCCTTATTCTTCTCCATACTGCATTTTGCTTGGTGTTTTTTTTTTTCTTAACTGTGAAACTCTCCTCCATTATGTCAAAGAAGGATAAGGTTACAGAGCAGGCTTAATGAATCAAGAAAGATCATTTAAATCATGGAAGTTTGACCTGTAGCCACGGCATTCCTGAACCAGTCTAATTATTATTACAAAGTGTGTAGAGCTGACTTTAAAAAAATGAGTAGCATCAAATGTGTAGGAGTTAGGTTTCATGAAAACCTCAGGTGCAGCTGAAATCTTAAGTACCTCACCAAAATTTATTAAAGCTACCTAAAAAGCATCCATTTCCAAAGAGAACAGTAACAAAAGGGAAAGCACAGTACTATTATTATTAGACATTAGGAAGATGTTCTTCAATATGAGGGTGGTTGAGCACTGAAACAGGTTGACCAGAGAGGTGGTGGAGGCCCCATTGCTGGTGTCATTCAAGGTAAGGCTTGGTGGGCCTCTAAGCAACCTGACCTAGTTGGAGATGTCCTTGCTTATTGTAGGTAGGTTTGGACTAGATGGCCTTTAGAGGTCACTTCCAACCCAATACATTCTATGATTCTATGATTATGAGGGAATTTACATTTTCTTTCCCTCATCCAGAAGCCAATGACAAACACCCATCTTTAAATTCTATGTGTGCATAGCATACCTGCCTTTAAGGAACAATCTGTTACTGTCCTAGATGCTAGATTGCAAAAACAGATGCATTTCAATTGTTTTAAATAAAACAATATGCAAGGCTACAGACTTTCCTGCTGTACCTATAGCTCTGTCATATGCATTCTATGCACACTCATTTTTCTGACATTGTTTGACAAGACGAAAATAACTGTAGATGACTTGATGGCTTTTCTTAACAGGAACTTCAGTTACATTTGAAAGCTTGTAGTCATTCTCCTGGCTCGAAAATCAAGACAAAACCTAACAAATAGGTAACTATCTATGTAACTTATTTTCACAGAGGCCGTAACTGTGTAGCTTAAAGGCTGAGATAGAAACTATTTTGATCTTTTCCTGTACATAAGAGATGCTTTCTCGCTGCTTTTTTTTTTTTGGCAGAAAATTATGATTCTGATGATGGCAGCAGTACGTGTGGCATCAAAAAGTGCACCAAGTATTTTGGCAAGATTTGCACTCTTGTGGAACAGATCTTTTTGTGAGTGGGTCATTTATATTTTCCCCACAGGAAAGATCTGTATCTATCCCTTTTTCCAGCCAACCAGCTGGTCTGCAGACACATATGTAAATTCAGGGTCAGTGAGGAAATCAGCCAGAGATACAACTTTATTAGTAATTTCAGAGCAGACGTATCCAGAGGGCATGGCTATAGCTCATCCTAAGCTCAGATAAGCGTCCCATGCAGGGGCTTGCACGCACCTAACAATATCTACCAATTCTAGTCTTTAATATGCCTACCTTATGAAAACACTATTTCTTTAAAAAGTAATTTTTAGAGTTTGGCAGCTACTATGGTTTTAGTATCGAGCAATTCTGCTATGTGCATTCAGTGATATTAACATTATTACTAGCTACAGTAATTATAGCTAGCAGTAGCTATAGCCCCTTTCCTGCAAACAGCTGCAGATAGAAATAATTTTAGGTATTTGAACAGCCTACTTAAACCCAGCTGGGTCAAGTTATTCACATTGGTCTGTAATGTCAGAACTAAGATGCATGTTTCTCCAAGATTATAGTCCGTACATCTGAGCACGAAGGATACAGGAGTTTTACAATTTATCTTTTAGGCAATTATTAAACTTCTGTGATGTTATTTCATTTGTCTACTGTAACAAAAAATTCACTATTTGAGTCCCAGTTGCAAAATTGTAAATACTAAAATAAGCATTCTCTGTTGCCTGCTTAAATAATGACATTTTTTAAACTGAAATACGTATGAAATATTTTATTTAATGTGATAATTTGTGATAAATATCTTAGGAAATAAAACATAAATGTCTAAACTACTACTTAATTTTCTAGGAAACACTAACCTATAAAATATGAGCTGTCATTGCTGTGCTGGGGCTAGCTGGCAACAATAAAGAGAACTGTTCCAAGGTTACAAAGTACCTAAAGATCTATCTATGATAGCCAAGTTGTTAATGTAATATTAAAAGTAAAACAATTTTAAATTACTACTTCTTACCAGGAAGGCACTTTGTCCCGGAGGAAGGGAAATGAAAACAAAAGCTAACAGATCTTTATTTGTATTGCTTCCTTGAATTTAATTCTGAGTTTCAGTAAATTTTGCTCCTGAAGATCAGTTTCTCCACACAAAGAAGCAGATCAACAGCATTAATTTTACTTTATACAGTTCCTGACATCCACTGAAATCCACCTGCAGTGAACTCAAGTCCTCAGAAGGCATAATGACCATTATCTTCACTTGTTAGCATCAGAGAAATCAATACTTGAAAGCAGGCCACGAAGGAACACACTGCACAGTTCATGATTTACTATCAGTTAATTATAAATCTCTATTATAAATATCTCCTTCCCCAAGAAAGGAAGAGTCATTAGGTCCTCTGTATCATCTCAACAACTTGCAGTCTATTATCATGTTAAAAATAAATTGGAGAAGATAAGAACTGCCAAATAAACCATAGAATTGTAAGGCTACAAACTCAAAGGGAAATTCAGTTATCGCAAAGGAAATTATTTTTTCCTAAAAAAAAGTTACTCTTATTCCAGAGTTGTATTATCTCAGATGATGAAAAAAAACCCCAGAAGAGCAGTCTCTCTGATAGTACTAGAAAGAATTCTTATTATATTTCCTGTAGTCTATTCTTCATTGTACTATTTATATTCTGGACACCAGTTTTTTGTTAAATTACAAAAAAATGTTACTGATTTTTTTTTTTTTTTTGCTTCCAGACCTTTTCATGGTTCTCATGGTCTTTTAGCTGGTCAAATACTTGACTTTAATTGCAATTAAGAATGAGCAAGGATGATGGCAATTTATTAAGAGAATACCTTGTGCAAAGAATATAACCCTTTTTATATGATTGTTTCAAATTATTTTTCAGTTCTTACCATTGTTATTAGTTAAAACATGAATTCTCCCTTTGCATAAGCAGGCTAACATCAATAGAAGTATTTTGTTTGGTTGGTTTTTTAAATCAGACCCAGAGCCATTTTACATTTGAAGTGGGTGCATATCCAAACATACACCAGAGTTCACAATTCGCAGAGATTTTGCAGGGGAGTTTTTGTTAAATCAAGTTACAGCCCATGACTATTCTTGATGGAATATTTTCACTGCAGTTTGGAAATATACATGCACACTCATGTACATATATGAAAATAGTTTATAAAAATAATCAGTGCATGTACTTTCTTATCTGACAATGCCTGTAGCTTCAAAAAATAAAGAAATCAATTTTTAAAAGTGAAGCCTTAAGTTTATAGGCTGCAATTAGTCTAGAATGCAGCATAAGTATCAAATATTCATGTTTTGTTATTTGCATAAATAAAAATAAATCAACCCTCATGCAATTGATAAAGATTTTCCTTTGAAGAACTTGACTTCCTTACTTCTTATCTCTCAGACGAAGAAAGGTGTTTCTTTTGCAGTAATATTGCAGTATAATTAAAACATTTCTATAGAAGGTTCTGACATCTCCTCAATTACAAAACAAAACCAACACAGTTTAACTGAAAAAAATGTTATTCCTCTAACAAACTTCCTTCTAATCCTCTGAAAGATTTGAGATGTGTAAACACAGTAAAAATGATTGTTTGTGAATTTTCCCAAACTGGACTTTGAAAGGAGAGTAAGTCTCCATTTTTTACTAGAAGGCCATTATTACTCAACTCCCAAGCCATCTTTCACTAACATAACCAACAGCTTTCTGTTTGATTACATACAATTGTTAGAAAATGCCTATGGATGAATATGCACTGTGTGTTGAACAAAATATGTAAGTGACAAAAATCCCCTCCAAGCCTTTAATAGATTTATTTGCCTAATATATAAATGTATCAGAGAAAAAAAAAAAATGTATCTCTATGTATATCTATATCTATATATCTATCTATATCTATCTATCTATCTATATATATATATACACACACACACACTTTACTCTTCCACATTGTTTTTCAAGATAAAATTGATCTTACAATTTCTGTAACAGCATTTTCAAGGAATGGAAAATAAGTCTTGTGAATAATGTCTTAAGATCTGTATCATTTCGATTTTTTTATTAGTTCAAATAATTTGTTAGGTCATAATTAAAAGGTTTTGTCATCTTAATGAAATAGAAAGTGGAGAGAGCAGATGGCACAGATTAACTTCCACTAGTCAAGTAAGGTGGATATAAATACATATATAAACATAAATTATAATTATAAATATATAAATACAGAGGATTTATTTTGGAATCTGGATGTGTGAAAACGTTTTTCCATAAAAGGCAGCCTGGATGTTGCACGTGGCACATGCAGACAAGAACTGACTTCCTTCCCAACCCCTGCTTTTGTACACATACGTACTTGCAGGTCCTCATTGCAACTCATTTGTGATACTAGATAATCAAAGACAAATTCTGGAAAAAGCCCTGAGACATTCTATCTACAACTGAACTATAGGGGATTTAACCAAATGGGGTCAGTTGTCATTTTTGATTTGACTATCAAATAAAAGGAGGCTTATTTGGTGAAGTAAGCTGACTTTGCCAAAAGCGAGAGCAGGGAATGGACAGGGGGTCATTGTTTTTAAATAGCATTGCTTCTCATAATTATAGATTCTAAATAGCATTGTTATTTTATAAACTGTTTAACCAAAAGTAAAATACTACCCTATGTTCTTATACAGAATATAGTCTAAATATTGCATATATTTCCAAAAAGACATTAAGCAGAAAATGCAGATTTGAGGATTGATGAGTTTTTTTGTTTAATCACACACTAGACAAAGGAAGAAGGTACATTAGGAATCACAAATCACATGTACTACTAGTACTCAACAAAGTAACTTCAACCATGTTAAGCCCCAATCATATATTTCAATTTACCCTTTTGAAGCTTAAAAAAAAGTAGTATGGAATCAAGGTTTTGCACAGCTAAGTAATACGGTAGCATAAAGCAATATACATCTTAAATATTGATATATCAGGTTCTAAAAGTATTTGAGGTATTGTCTACAAGGACAAAGTACAGCCATTTCACTACAGAATAGCAAATAAGAAATAAGCAATTGTAAAAATGAAAACCTTTATAGGATTTCAATTTACTGAGTAATTTTTCAAACATATTGGGAATTAGTGTAACTGAAGTTAATAGTTATTTGACCCAAAATAGCTTTTCAAGGATCTAGAGCTGATGCTACTTTTGTGGAACAGACTATTTCATTACTAAAGGTGCTTAGAAGCTTTAAGATGAGAAGAGAGAGCTCACACTATTGTGTATAATAATTCTTTTTTAAACAGAACATAAGTTGATTTATTTATATCCAGCTTTTACTCTTTGTCTGTTATGAATCTTAGCCCTATTTGGTACTATCTCCAACTGTGAAGGAAGAAATGAAAAGACAACAACCACATAACATTCAGAATTTTTCTCAACAGTGGCTTTTCTTCTGACAGGACATTTGATCTTCCTTCTAATCTATTTGATATTCTGACAGACAATAAATGGGTATTCTGTTTACAGAGAAGTAATGCAGAAAGAAACAGTAGGAAAAGGAATACATCTTTCAGGCAGAGTTTAGTTTCTGATATCAAATATATGAATGTTTTTCCAAAACATATTCAAGTTTACTTTCTGAGAACAGTGCTTTTTTTTAACATGCAAAGGGGGAGAGAGAGAGAGAGAGAGAAAGAGAGAGATACATTGCTTTGTTAAAAAATGAGCGTTGAGAAACAAGATTACTTCCTACTTCCCCCAGAAGCTTTTTCAGAGATTCAGATTTTTCACAGGAGTCAGAGTTTCAAACACTAGGCTGTGAAGTTCACAATGTTTTAAAACCTGGAAAAAAATTTCTCTCCTAATAGCAACACCCAGAGCCCTGTTTATAACTGTTGAAGTCACTGGGTCTAGAAGGAGCTATCAGGTTGTGTTTCCCAAACAGACCTCACTTCAGAGACTTCAGCACTGGGAGTGATGAGAAAGAACAAGAGTGAGAGTGTTTGTGAATTGAGATAAACAGTCTTTTAAACTAAAAATTGGCTTGAAGGACTAGTGATAGCTATCTTTTCACAACAGACCTTTTGAAAAAGAAAATCACTAGCTTAAAGTCATGTTAATGCTGCAGTGAAAATTTGGCTTTATGTTTGCATTGTGTTACCAAATTTATATTCACACTATTTAATAAACTTAAGAGATGTTCTTGCAACCTACTCAGAAAGAGTGTGCCATGGACTCCAATACTAATTTTAGATTATTAAATACCATAAGATCAAGGTCTTTGAGAGTAAATGGAGGGATATTTTAATCTGATAGCGGTTCAGAAGGCACTAAATTGTCCTCGAGTGGAACTAAGTATCATTATGAATATTACCAACATGTAGAGTTGTATTTTCACCTCTTTAACCCCTTTTGTCTATTGGGGCCATTATATCTTGGAGCTACAATCTACATAATTAGCTGATACAAATATCTTCACAGCTAGATTAAATCTGTTTTCTGTACTTTAAGCACTATGTAATTTTACTGAATTTATTGCAGCTGGAAAAAGAGATGCCAGATGCATTTGAGTAGTCCTATAAATATCAGTGGGTTTTTCCTTTTCTCATTACTTTAGCCTACGATCTGCAGGCAAGGAACAGATATTTTACCAATAAATTCTTGTTTTGGGAGCCTCAGCTAAGGAGGACAATATAAAGATTTCTTCCTCACTGAAGAAATCAAGTTCCAGAAAACTTCAGTGGTTCAATGTCATCAGCAGAATTCACTCCAACAACACAGTCTGTCCTCAAAATCCACTTTTGGTTCAATAATGGGCTGAAAAGCATCTTCCAAAGTTATATTAACTTTTGGTTTACCCATCACTATGAAAAAGCCAGTTATGTATAATTCTGTTGTTTCTACTCTGTGACAACAAATGCTTAGAAGTTTTTCTGGTGAAGTAGAAATTTCAAAAAGAATCTATGACTCAAGTCAGACCACATTTCTAAAAGCAACACTGTAAGAGACCTTATTAACATCTACAAAGTGGACTGTTGAAGCTATTCAAGTATAGAATAGACTCTCAGATAATTTTTATAATTAAATTTTAGCTTTACACCACTGCACCACAAATTTGAACATGGTATTCAGTGTAGACAGAATGAACTGATTACAGTTCAATCAGAAATCACAAGGAGTTAAAACTTGACTCTAAATCAAGTGACAGAATAATCCTGTTTCCTCCTTATTTTGTTGTTGTTTTATTTTTAATTATGAAGAACTCCCACTGACTCAGTGGTTTGCTTAGATAAAAAGTTAGTGAAGAATGGTGATTGTTTTTTATTGAAGTTTTTGCTTTGTAATCTTTTCATTGTTTGTTTTTTCATATCACAGCCCTACATAAATACTTCTCTTATTTTGTGATATTTGACCCTCATGATCTAATATCTGAGTTACATTAAATAATAGTCCAGTGTTTATTGCTAGGATCTAATCATATAATTAGACAGAATCAATGTTTAAGCACAAAACAAAGTTTTTAAATTAAATAATACAAATATTTCCTAAGGTAATGGCTTACAGGGTACATTTGTTTTTATGACAATAAGGAAGGCTCCTTACACATTACATGTGTAAAGAAGCAACTTAATGAAGACTAAAAAAGTCCCCATAGCAAAACTCACACTGTAATTTAAAAAAAAAAAAATTATATATATAAAATCCATTGGACCAAATGCAGATGGAGCCAGAGAGGTCTTGATGTGCATAAAACCATACAGAAAGCAGAGTGTTTTGTGGGACAGTAAGGTTCATTCAAAATGAAAGCACTAGTATTGGACATCGATAAAGGCAATAAAATAAAATAGTTTGCTATAATTTCTATATGTTGATTTTGAAACATCAATGCCGAGGTCATTTACCACAGACTTTTTCTATGCTTTTGACTCTTCAAAACTTTTTTTTTTTCCACAGAATGTTTCCACTAGCATGGCACATTGGACAGACATCAGAATGTTCACATCGTACAGTATTCCCACTGAGGTCAGAAGCATTCTGTCATGCTTAAAAGGTATGGAGGTGCTAACAGCCTTTGTTGAATGAAGTCATTAAATGGACTCAAGAGAGTAGCAACAAGCTGTTGCTAGCTAACATCAACAGCATCTTTTTAAACCTGGAGGTCTCCTTGGTTTAAATGGAAATACAGAGAGACCTTTTGATTCTTCTGTTCCAGGAAGAAGTAATTGCAAACAAGGACTAAATGTAGATATTTTATAAAAATAAAAACTGCCTTCATCCTCTCCTTAGTAACAATGAAAATACATTAACTCAAAGTTTCATGTCACCCTTCTGACCAATTAAGTTAAAATTTTCACTATTTTTTAATTAAAAAAAAAAAATCCAACATAGAGGATTAGGTAAAGTAATTCTTTACATTAAAAATATGTAACCCCCCCCCCATAAATCAATATTTGTCTACAGATGGAGCTCAGTCAACCAGTGTATATTTTGAAATAATCGCTGAGCTGTGAAATTAACAATTGAACGAATAAATTGCACTTTTTATCTTCTTAGCTTCAAGAACATTTCTTATAAGCTTTATCAGTAGCACAATCCAAAGTAGCAGAATGGTACAATGGGGAAAAAGACCAACGTTCCTTTGACAACATTCAAAAGCAATGATTACCAAGGAAAAATAAAGTTAGATTTCCTTTAATTTAGCAGCAATTGCCTCTTTTAGAGTTGCAGAGTGTAACTTGAAAAAGAAAAGCCTTTCTAGGGATGGTGGAGCTCCTGCTAATAACACGTTATAAACTTAAAGTATTTTTTTTATCTGGGCTACATAAGAGAATGGGAAAAAAAGTGAAAAAACTATTCTTAACAATAATTCTTTTGTATATTTTTAAGAAAGGGTAGAGGGATTACTGTTGTTACAGCCATATGCCTGTTTTGGTTAGGGGTTCAATCTTTTTAGTATGACGGTATGTTCACAGCAGACACACTTTCATTTTAAAAAAGAAAAAAAGGGCAAGAAAAACCTAAAACCAAAAGCCATATCTTCTATCTGTTATAGCTATTCTCCTTCCCTACTGGCAACATCTGCAGAAATGAACCTTTATACTAGCATAACTATCTTTGACTGCAGATTCTAATATGACTAAAGTTATACCTTTTGCCTTTGTCCAAATATTGGGACTGCTTTTGTGACTGGTCAGGAAAAGGTCCAAACCCAATCTACCCACATAGCAGTTGACGACTATTTGAAAACTGACCAGAAAAGCACCAACACCACCAAGTAAAAATCTCTCAGTTCCTTTGTGAAATGCAGCCTTATCAATTTTGCACCATACAAAAGCACACTGCACAGCTTCACTTGCATTTGAGTCATTTCGCTTTCTGTGAATGGTGCCTTACGCAGCAGAAGCTGCAGGAGGGAAAGGCAATACTCTCTTCCAAACATTGGCATATTAATCGGATTGTTGTTCCTGTAAGTTTTCTTTCATCCAGCTGAACTAGAAGTCACAAATACATGGTTCAAAATACACAAGAGCTTGCCTTGACTATTTGTTAGACTGCGGTGGTCCTGCTTACATCTACAATCTGTCTTTAACAGTGCCATTTACCCCCTTGATAGTGGCCCTAATTATGATGGAAGAAAGCTGCTCTTATTTCATTTCCAAATGAGAAAAACAGAAGCCAAACTGATTTCCCCCTAACTGCTATTATAATAGAGCTCCCTTTCTTAATGTTTAAAAATTTTGAACTTTTTATTGTGGTGGGCAGTAACAATTGGCAGTTTTTTACTGTAAAGCCTAACCTAAATGAGACAGAGCTATGTTTAGAGGAGTTCAGATTGAAGTAAGTGATAGATCTCACGATCAGATCTCAGGTTAGAACTATGAATATCAGTGCCACCTCACCTTAAACAAGATCTTTGTGGGATTGTCAGAGCAGCATCCTGATAGTGCTTGGCTGATTTATTTCATCAAAAGGCTCAGTGGCATATATGTTGGCTAACAGCCTGTTCCTTTAATAGCTGCTGTCATATGATAGGAAGCTGTCCTTTTATCATATTAGCCTATTTTAAGGTATTATTTCCACTTGAAATGATATTGAGAAAGACTATACTTGCCTAAGGTGATACAAATATATTATCTTGTGGTAGCATGAAGATAAATGTATGGCACCTTTCTGAGTAATACCTCTTCACAATTAGACCATACAAACAAAAGCTGCTAGCTACTTGCTTTGAAAAACTCTGGAGCTTTAGCATGTGGAAAGTCAAAGTAAAAAGCTAAATAGGTTGAGTTTGAGGGGGGAAGAAGCAGGAGGGCAGAAGGTAGAAAGGTGTACAAGTGGAAAGTTCTTTCGTTAGAGTGAAGCTCAGTAAACCCTGAGTAAAAACAAAAGACTTCATGTATAAAATCTTTATAGAAAATTTGTCACATAAGGCTATAACCAAATGGAAAAGCCTAAGTAGGTTTTTTCTGTCAGATGCTATAGCACAGAGGGCCCTCCCCATTTTTCAGAGGTATCTTGATGTCAGAAAAAATTTGAATTCTTTTGGAAAAGCAGAAGTTACAGTTTGCAGTCATCCCCTGACTATTATAAACACAGAAGGAACAAGAGCATGGGAAGGTGTGCAATGCCACTGATGATGGATGACTTGAGCTCTGAAATGGCCCAAAGAGCCCAGTTTTCTCTCCCAAATCCTTGCAATGTGCGTGAGTTTCCCAGTAAGCAGAGCAGTTTTCACTGCTCCACTGAGGCTCTGAGCACTGAAGCAAATACTAAAGGTCTGTGGTTTCTCTTCAGGTCATGGTAGCCCACTAAATTTTCAGGAACATCTCACTCTGCATTTGTGCTAGTTTAGATCAATGCTAATTATTTTTACATTCAATTTGTCGTATTAAAGAAGATTTTATTCTAATGGACACGAGTGTAAAAGCAGCCACTTAATTCAATAACAATACTATCATAGCTTTTTTATTTACTAGCCTCAATGCTATAGAAGGCTAAAAAAGTAAATAATTTATTCTCTGTTTTCTAACAATTTTTAGGGACACTAATGAAAATCATCCAGTGGCAGATATATTGGATTAGTCTATCTATGAAGCATTATCCTGTATCCACAGAACTTAACTTGTGAAGTTTAATTCTTGCATATTAATATCAATATTACATCTAAAACCATGTAATATACCAATTAAAACAATGTAGAGATACAGACAATTACACTGAAACTTATGTTGCTGACACTATTCAGAACACTATGGATCTGAAGCGAGACATTTAAGAATGCTCTGTGATGGCTGTTTGCCTTAGAAAAGCATAGGCATTGCTTGGGGCAGATTAGTAAATTTAAAAAAAAAAATTTTAATGGCTGTGTGGCAGGAATCTGGGCACAAAGCAAATGCCTGTGGGCACAACTCATTTTCTTTGCCATTCTTCCATTTGTTCATGGGCACGTCCAAGGCAAGTCACAAATACCGTGGCTCCTTGTGTTCTTCAGCATCCTGGGGCTTCCCCTCCTGCTATTATCCCTGCAGCATCTTCTGGCGATACCTCCTGGGTGCTCCACCAGCCCTCAACTGCCAGCACCCAGGTCTCTTAAAAATAATTTCAATATTTTGCATTCCTGCTCTTGTTCCTTCTAGGTTACTCTCCCTCCCATGTCCTCTGAATCTTTCAGGTGCTTTTTGTTGATTTTTTTCTTGATATCTTAGATTCATAGAAGCCTGAGGCCTACAGCTGCTCCTCATTAACATTCCTCAAATCCTCGTACTCCTTCCTTTTCCATTTCATACCATCATCATCCCCATAGTTTTCAGAAAGTGGATAAAACAGTTATTAATTGTACCAACAGCTCCTTTGAGAGATAAGGGGTGGTGAGATTTCCCCTCATGATCCCTGAATTGGTCTTCAAGATCTACACAAAGACACTGAAAACACATTCGTTAGTAACCTACAGATTCAGCTTACTCAAAAAGAAAACCTTTTTCTATGCAACACTCATTTTAGGACTTACTGTCTCATAGTGCCTTTTATATGTAGGCTAAAAGGACCACTAAGTCTGCCAAATTATTCATCATTTTTACTGATGTTTTCCCAAATTCCTTGTATCCCCAAACCAATAAAAAACAGTTAATCATTTTGTATTAATTATCTCAAAATATAAAACTCATACAAAAAAGCAAATGTCAGAACTTCACCAAGTTGCAAAATAACTTGAAAGTTTATATGAAAACCCTACACTTTTTCTTACAGTTTCTGCACTAGTTTTCAACAGTAGGTAAAGTCCAGAAATAAACTTGAAAATGAATTTTCTTGGAGGTTGTAACCATAAAATAACAAAAGATATTTTAATCCAACAGTACAAAGAGCAATTAAGGCTGACTTTTACATATATGTATATATCTACTATCCTTTCTTGTTTAACTAATTATGAATCACACAAAATCTTGAAACATTCAGTTAGGCATAGCAAATGCCTGAGAAGAGCCTTGTTAAGACCACAAAAGGCTTCCAGCTGACTAACAGAAGGAAATATACAGCAAGTCTAAAGGGCTAATATAATGCCGAGAACTTATTTCAGAGAAGCATTGGGTTTAAAAGAAGGAAGGGTGGGGGGGAAGTCTGGAATCATGTTCTTCAGGTAGTTATTCCAGAATAAGATTTGTGTATTCCTGATTTCCAGGAGAAAAAAAGAACAGGGGCATAGTGTTCTTTCTTAAAAGCTCTATATTAGGCAAGTCCTTAATCTCAAGGGAAAAAACAAAAATAACTACCCAAAAGTAGTTTGGGTCTGACCCAAAAGGTCAGACATAATCTTATGCAGTATAACTTAATTAAGTTGCACACAAGTGTTAGCTATGAGTAAAACTCATTCATGTTTAAAGCTTAGCAAGAACTAGATTTTCTATTTATTCAATACAATTCATTCCCAACCCCACAAATTTAGATTCCTATAAATTACTGTTTTAAAAATGAACCTGCACACTAACATTTGCAAAGCAAATTTTTTTTTCTGAATTGTATAGGAAATAGCTTACAACAGCATAAGGAACAGAAATGGATTAACAGGTTAGTAGAGAAAGAGATCAGAACACTTCTTTGGTTTTGAAGTTCAGTAATGTAATGTGAAGGAGAAAAACACCTAGAACAATTTGTCATATTTGAGAAGTTTGATTTTTTTATAGCAATCATTCTCTCCTTCATATTTTTAGTTGTACCTTTGAAAAAAATATGTCCTCTCATCTTCTATAACACATGTCACTGATTTCTGGTTACATTATAACTTTGCGTATCTTGTCACTAGAGACTAAATGTTGTTTGCACCTCATTTAAGACTTTTTCAGCAATTAGTACACCATATCTGGTGCAGATCAAAAAAGACAACTGAAAACTCTACTACCAGGTTTTACATAGCGACACAAAAAAAAGGATCAACATTCTACCAGATTCTGTTGTCACAGTTATTCCTAAAGTGTTTTAAGAAAGATAATGATGCTTAAATATTGCTCAGATGTATTGAAAACTTGATAAACCCACAGCTCTACTTCATGTTGTGCCCAAGGATATGTCTACTCACTTCTTTGTTGTAGTCATAATTTTGCTTTTTGAACATTGTATTGAAATCACGAGGCTCCTCTAGTGATCCGTGAAAGAGCACAATAAGATTATTTTTTAAATTCCATTTTAAAATTTCTATTAACAAGGACCTGCTCCAAAGGCTTATCAGTATTAGTGATTAACTTTGCAACACTATTCTTATAGTAATTTTCCTCAGTTCCAATTCAGAAAAACTGTTTCCCTCCCACCCTTTAGTAATAAGATCTATACACTTTCTACAGTGTTGAACTCCTCACTGCAGCAGATTAGCAATACCTATTCCTAATGATAGCTGGAAATGATCATTAAGAGATTAAGGTATACTCAATTTAGTTCCCAGGTTTCAGCTCAGTAAAATCACTGTAGAGGAACAGGACAGTGCTTTGAATTTTCTCAGCTTCAGATATTCAAACATCACCCACTGAAGGTATTTTTTTATCAGAGGTTAGCACAATGCTATACAGAAAGTTGAATCTACATTAAATTATTGGAATACATTCCAACTTAGAAAGTACCCATGTAAGAAACAAAAAACTTAAGAAGGATTACCCTCTGTTGCTGATCATATATAATACTAAAGATTTTAAGAATCATGATGAAATCTTGTTTAGACAACTGACTCTATTGCATGCACTGTGTGCTGACAGGTGATTGTACAAATCTCCAATAGCTAACTGGGAGACACAAATACACAAACTCAGACTACCTCTTTCTAAATGTGCTGAAAGAAAGGTAAGCATACCCAGAGAGCATCCCTAAATATAAAGTCAGTCAGATTTACCAGAAAGAGGGAAACTGAAAAAAAAGGCAGTAAAGAATAAGTTATGTACATTAATTACCACTTAGTTTTTCATATGTGCTCTGGAATTTCACACTTAACATACACTGTCCAGATAGTAAAATAAAAAAATCCTCTACTTGCTGCATAACTACCGCTTGTTTTGCTGCTTCTCTCCAGCAAAAGTGTATGACATTATGAAATCAGGGAGAAGGATCACACAATGAAATTCTTACTTTACTAACTCTTTACTTTTCATATGATATATACAAAGTGATTGCAGTTGTATCACCTCTGTACAAGTCCATCACACTTTCTTCCTAGTATACCCTAATATTTTAGTCCATAAATTAGTATGTGGATTATTTATCCCCTCAGTAATATATCAGAAGTTACCTACATCATGTTATAGAATTTTTAGGTACTAGATTACCATACAATTAGAGTAATACTATAATTATGACTTGACATTTTTAGGTGGGTTTTGTGCTTTTTCCACTAGGAAGTGTTCCAGAACTAGAGATAATTTATTTTCATTGAACTTGTATGCACATAATTTTGACATAAACAATGTTTTGTTTTCTGAAATATGCTCATCACTCCTTTATTTTCTTCTGTTTAAAATAAAATAGTGACGGCTATTTAGGTATGAATTTTGAGACCTAGCTAGCTGACAGTGGCCAGATCACCTTAGATGTAAAGTAATTCTCTTTCCCTTGAGAACATAATTTGTCAACACTAATGACAAAGGTAGTACTGTGAACTAGCAACGAAGTGTGCCAATTCTGCTAAAGTAATTTGCAAAAAGAGGACAAAACAAGTGTCATATTTCACTATGACAATATTTGCATTTTCAAACTTCAATTTGGTGGCATTAAAATTCATGTTTGAATACCACAGAAACTAAGAATAATTACACCGAACATAAGCTTGTACTAGGCAATAAATTAATGAAGTATTTATCCTGCTGCTGACAAAGAGAAATATTTAGAGCAAAGTCTCATTTTATGCAAGTCTGGAATCAAAAGGAATTTCTCTAGTCAACATTCTCTTTCAGATTTTTGTTTAACTAGAAAGTGTCACTGAAAAAAAGTAGTTAATAATTAAAGACAAACCAACATAACCTAGAAGAAAAGAAGGAAGATCTCTGTGACTGCATGTGTCTTGTATGTTGCAACTAAATGAAGGCAGGATTTCACTTTAGCAAAAAGAGCATACTGGAGTGAGTTAGTTTTCCTCATAGCAGCCAGCAGTTTGGTTTTTATTTCTGAGCACACTTTACATTTATTTTGAAGTGTCAATGCATTATTGAAGTTTTGCAGAAAACAAGTCATTAATTTCACATCTTTGCGAACAGTCATACTAGCATGTTTTGTCCTATCATGGGATAGCTTTTTCTCAGCGGGTAGCATTCTCCCTTATTTTCTAGAGTAAACATTTTATATTTTAAGTTTCTGAAAACATATTGAAAAAAGCTATTTAGAAATACAGATTTTAGGACATGTTACGAAAACAATGTAGTATAATAATGAGTGTCAATAATACCTGTGTCAACAAAATCCAGCAAAATTTATGTTCCCAAGTACTTTATGGAAACAAGAAGAAAAATACTTTTCGATTTCCTGGTGAAACCAGAAACCCTGTCTCCTAAACTAGACTAGGTAACAGCAAGGCAAGGAAGAATTTATGCTCAGTCATCCTTGCTCCAGAAACGTTCCAGACTGTGCAAGGAACAATCTATCCTGCCCTAAGTCCACTGCTCCTTCCCCTTCAAAATTCCAAAGATAAATCAGACTAGTAAGGGAGATACTGAAGTCCTTACCCCTAAATGATGCATTTCATTTTCATTTAGGATATGCATATTCATGATTTATGCAACAAAATATCAGGTTAGAAGTGAAACATCCAAAAAGCAATAGAGAATACTCATGAGGTACTCTTTAACACAAAGTCATAATCTTCATTTTAGTACACATACAACCGAATTCCTTAAAGCTTTTGACTTGTTTTTACTGATACTTCATACTGATACTTTTTACTATGTTCTGCTGAGAGAGACTACATGTCAAGGGTTAGGACTGGCCACTAGACAAATGGCAGATGCTAAGTAACCCCTCTCCTTTCCCAAAGCGGAAGGGAAAAGGAACAGGGGAGGGAGATTTACAGATTGGAAAAAAAACCTAAAGCAGTTCTAATGAATAATCAAATATATACAAAGTCAATATCGAACCCAAATCCCTGATGGCAATCCCATTACAACCACCGCTGATGCTGTGTGTAGGCACTGGAGAAGTCCCAGACTGGACTCAGCAGCAAACAGGGACTGAATTCAGGAATACACAGATTGGGATTGAAAGCAGAATGGACAGAGTCCTTCAGTGACCAGCATCCAAGGAGAAGAGAATTTGACCCTCATGATCCCTCAGCCTTACAATGAATATGACGTACATGGAATGCAATAGCTAGTTGGTCAATTTAGGATCACTTGTCCTGTCCCTTTCTCCCTACAGGTACAGCCTTTTACTTTATGGCACTCCAACATGGTACACAAGATTTAGCAGTAAATTTGGTTTCTATAGGAGCAAGTGTAATCAAGAGCATTTCTGTATGCCAGTCTTGGTAATAACTATAAACATCAAGCATTGTCACAGCTAGAAGCAGACACTGCTTGCAAGAATATGCTTTTAACTTCAGAAAGTGCAGTTACTTAAAAGAGACTAAGCTGAGAATTAAAATTACCGAACAGAGTTAGTTCTGTTCTAACTCAAATCGGGACACTACAGCAACTAAAGCTTCAAATAGATGAGAAGAAAAAAAATAAAATTAAAAAAAAAAAACAAACCACCAAACAAAAAAACACCCACAAAAAATCTTGTAACCATCCAGAGAGTAAAATAGCTGAAGTGAACCAGATGAGAGCTCAAGATGGAGCAGAAAGTAGGCTTTTATCTTCCTGAGCTGTCAGACAATGTGTATGGTTGCAAGGTTCATATCTAATCTCCTTCTGAGGTCTCTTCAGCTATTTGTTCTGTTCTAATATTACATAAAGCACAGACGTGTAAAGTTAACAATGTAAAGTTAAAAACAAACTAACAACAACATATATATATCTTTTAAGATATTCTTCTATTGTCAGGTTTATAGACCTGAAGATCATTGTCTAAAGAAGGCTGGAAGGAAAGAAAGAACTAAATTAAATCTCTACAGAAAGAGGAGAGTGGAAACATTCATCTTAAGAGGTCAGACACTCCAAAGCACATTTGAAAAATCTTAGCCAATGCACACTGACACTAATATTGTGAGCTCACCCTTGGTCATAAGATTCTGAGCCTAAGTAATTGGAAGTCATATCAAATTTCCAAGTACACACAGAGGTTTTTAAAAATAACAACAACAAAAAAATAATCTGTGGAGTCCAGTTAAGATAGACATATACTTCAGTTCTTAGTATTCACTGTGAACAAAGGTTCAAGTTTTAACTCTGTAGCACTATATGCAAGCATTTGAGCACCCAGCCATTAACATTGCATCATGTCACGCATGCTGCCAGGATACGGAGCCTCTTATAGGTGTTATTTCATGTTACTAATATTGCTGTAACAATATATTAGAAACAATATTTTATTTTTGTTTTGCTGCATCTCTTTAATGCTAAATTCCATAAAGCTGACCTACTTCTATCTTGTAAAATTAGAGTAGACTATGTAGCATTAAAAAAGTGTAGTGGATTTCCACATTAAATATTTTTTAGTTACTACATTAAGGTATGCATTTTCTAAATAATTAGTTGCATATATTTGCAGCATAAACTACAATAAAGCATATCACACTTTCACCTGCTTCTCTTTCCTCCTACTAGCTTCTGAAATAACAGACTAAAATTCAGTATTAGGTAGTATGTATAAGATTCACATTTTCTTCCAGTTTCACCATTCAGCACTGTATAATAACCGCTTCATAACTGGTTATATTTAACAGAACCCAAACTAGTTCTGAATTTTTCTGGTTTTGACACATGTCAAACTGCAGCATTATTCTGTAACAAATAATAGATTACATTGTTAAATTTTAGTTTTTCCATGAAAGGCTCTGAAAAAACAATAGCTCATAATGCAAGTCTCTACTAGATTCAAATGCTTTAGGCAAACATATGCTGGAAATCTGAACCTTGAGTATATTTTGTAAAAGACTGTGCTGGCACCTTTCTAATCTAATACACTTTTTCTGGGCTTTTTTAAAGACAGAAGCTGTGTAATTAAGTTGCATCGATATTTTTTGACACAACTGTATAATACCTACTGCCAGCTGAAAAGATTTTTCGTTACAATGACACGTGTATTGCATTGGCATAGAATAGAAAAACATTTATTTTACTTGAGTAAGTTCAAGTAAAAAAAAAAATCCCACAATTACACCTTTACTTGTTTAACAGTTGTTATCCTTCCTCTACACCAAACTGCAGATACCGACACCCAGCTCTGCCTTCCCTTAAGTAACATACTCTTTTAACCCATCTGATGCAACAAAACACATACATCTTTTCAATTTATGTAACACAAGAATTCTTGAGATTATATTTGAGATTATGATTAATCTCAAATCAAGTCCCACTGACATATGTTGGGTCTCATTCAAGGCCAGAAATGTGCCAGCATGTGCTTTTTTTCCCCCACAATGACTGCTAAATCACAGGTGGAAATCAAAAGATTTGGGGTTAGAGACCTTTAGTAACAGATATGTATATACACAGGAATAAGAAAGAAATAGTCTCACAAATGGAACTAATACTTTGTCCAAACACTGGCATCTCCATGAAGAAACAAAACAATCACCACCACCACAAAAAAAAAAAAAAGTCAAATGTGAATGACAAGCCAGGAGAAAATAGGAGCTTATATGTGTCCCCAGGAAAGTTGTTCTCTGCTCTTCCAGGAAGTGCAGGAGTCAGTTACTGATTGGTCTTGCAAAAGTTTTTCCAACCTCTTCTCACTGTAGAATACTATCAATCTCTTTTTATTCCTACTAACCCCTAGCACTAGGAATAGAATCTAAATTCAACCCCAAGTTTCAGGGCTGGTTATCAAATAGACAGAAAGTAGCAGTAGATTACTAGTAGACAAGCAATAGACCACACTTCGCACTAGAGAGCAGCTTAAATGTACCATTGATGTTTGTTTGTTTAAAATGTAAATTACTTCCATGAACACAAGGGAGAAGAGAAAGATTAGTAGAATTTGGGAAAGTGGATAAGAAACCTGTTCAGAGATAGATCTGTGAGAATGTAAGGACCAAGATGACATTCATCTTAAGTTATGAAACAGCTTAATGAAAGGAAGTTATGATATTATTTTATTCTTTTTTCCCCCCTGATATTTGTTCTGCCAAAATAAGTTTATGCAGGCGGAAGGTATAGTGCCCTGTTAGATACTTTTCCACACCTTTATTATGGAAAAAATTATTTAGCTAACCTTCCTATGTTTGGGTGTTTTTTTAAAGGGGAAGTTTGTTTTCTATTGCACATGCAAGCTCATCAAGTCTCCATTTGTATTTTCTCTTCATCACCCAACATGCAACACAGCTTTTATTTTCAGAGTAAGTTATTTCACGCAAGAGTAAGACAGGTGGTTAGGAGAAAAGTGCCAGAAGATTCCTTCACCTCCCACAATAATAATCTTCCAGTTTCTAGCTGCCACTTATGTCTCTCCAATCAGAATATTAATAGGCAAAACTGATTAAGAAGTTCTACCCACCTCATATACGTTTGAAAACCTAATGTTTCCCTTACTTCTGTTAACTCACACAAAATTAATCAAGTGACATCAACAAATGAAGGTTGAACCACTGGGATCAAGGCTTGAGAGGAGGACCCTCCTCTCATTTAAAAAAAAAAAAAAAACCACTAACAAAAAAACATACAAAAAAACCCAAAACAACAAAACAAAACAAAAAAAAACCCCACCACAACAAACAAACCAACCAAAACCCCACAACAAACTCCTCCAAAATCCCCCACACAAAACCCAAACAAAAATAGCCTGCTCAGCAGAGATTAAACATTTATTTGTACTTGCAGAAGATCATTGGATGATTTTAGTGACAGATGCCAACAGAACTAGGTGAATTTTACTTATTATTTAGTGAAAACCAGCAGAATGCTTATAAAGAGTTTCAGTGTTGTCATTTATAAACACAATGATAACTTCACAAACAATGCAGAATACCACATTCATGTCAATTACATCCAAGATATCACTCAGGAAAACAGTGAATAAACCTCAATCATTCTGAATTATTGTAGTACAAGTGGCAATAGAATAAGACAGATTCTGCAACTGTGTTGTAACAGGCTGCTATATTTTATATAATACTGCAAGTCAAAACTCTGAAGCAATCTTATTGAATTTACCTATGCCTGTGTTGTGTAGAAATCAGTTTGTGACTTCTAGTAACAAAAGAATAATTAAGTGATTTATCAATGTTTACAGCACTAGGTGAGATTATCTGAAAAATAGTAAATATTTTTTTTATCAAGTATAAACTGAGAACACAGGTAGCGGAATACCTGCACCTTGAAAATATTCTGGCGAAGTATCTCCAGAAACTCCACCTTCTCTCCTCCACCTTGTTACTTTCTGACCATTTTCTCAGGGTGTAGGGTCAGAATCTTGCACGGGGCTCCTCTTCCTTAACTGAGACATCTGTGAGTCAGGTATATAAGTCAAAGTATCTGATTTATTGCTGTCCTAAATGTTCTGGCTTCAAGTCCCAGTAATGTCTAGAAATCCAAATACCCATCTATCAACTTTATCACAAATTCTTACAACTGTAATCAGCACTAAGCAGCAGCTTAAGCTATTTTTCTTCAACTTTTGGGATTTCCTTATTTATTTCTACCTTTAAATTTCAGCAATTTGTAATGATATTTGATTGCCAGATCATACCATTGATAGAAATATTAGCCTGGAGACTATTTTCTCCCTGCTCATAAAGTCTATACACAGAAACAGTTTCCTAAATACTGCCTAAAAAGCTCACACTTCTGATAGCTTCTCAAATGGTTCACTAGTTACTGAGCACTCAGAAGACTGAGATAGAACTGTGACCACAAAAATACATTTAAGCTTCAATTTACTGTAGATTTTGCATTATTTTTCCACAATAAAGTTTTAAAATTTAAATGAACTAAATGTCAATGGATTTAACATCAGCTGTTAAGATGTGATTAAGTCATGACTCATTGCAACAATAAAAGGAATCTGACCTGTGCTCATTTCTTGTTGAGCCTACCATTTAGCTAGTGGGCTAAAGCAGAAAACAATCAATTGTTTTCTGTGTCTTGTGTATTTGTGCACTCCACTGCAAGATCCAGGATACAGAATCAAACTCTGGCCAACTAAAAATTAATCTAATCCAACATTTATTCAAAAATACATTACATGATACCTAAAATGCAGTAAAATCAAATCTAAGCCAAACTATTGGCCAGAAGGTTTAATTCTTCCTCACATATAAAACATCTCTTTCCCAAATTCTGCATTAAAAACATCTTTCATAAAAATAAGTTTAAGAACCTCTTTACTTTCAGAATACTACTGTATTCTCAGTACAGAGCTGTACATTGCTGTGAGACTGCCTATATGATGCTAAGATTCCAGGCTCAAAACCAGAAAGATCTTAGTGCTAAACATCTTTGTCTTAAAGTTTTATCATGCTGAAACTTTGTCAGGAACAAGATCAAGCTCAAGAAGGACTCACAGTGTAGTTTAGAGGTTACACGAGGTTTCCCAAAGTATCACAGAGTAATAAAAATAATCTTCATTTTTTCTTGTGCTAAATGTGATTTAGTAGATTCTGCATGTGGCCAAGAGGTAGCTATGTGATACTTTATGAAGACAAACAGTCATCTTCATTTATTCTGTTGGACTATATACTACCGAAGGACTTCAAAGGGTTACACATGAAGTTTGTAGCAGCCTTGAAAAGCTTCTGGATTTTGATTAGTAGTAAGGTATATATTTCAATAGCTAGTTGCTTACCACTTAGAATGGAAGTCACTTGTTTTTATAACTATAGAGCTATATCAAATAGTTAGAGAAAGAGTTGGTGGCAAAAATTTCCATTTTTAATCTGCCCTGGAGCAAGCTATAAAACTGCTTATTCTCCCCTAGTAAGAGATTTGACCTAGCCTTGTAGCAAATCAGGTCAGAGGGAACACAGAGAGAACATGACATTGTCAGACTAACGTACAAGCTGCATTTAATAACCCATACTGCAGTGAAGTTCACTAGGCTGTTGCTAGCCATGTCAGATTATTTTGACAAATCTGAATAAAAGTAAATACAAATAAATTCATAGCTCCCCCTTTTACTTTATGGATAACTTGTTTTTTGCATAAATTGTTCTAGGGCCAGTAATCAAAAATAAGAAATATGTGTTCTAGCCAGAAAATTGTTTACCACAAGGAGTTACTGTTATCTTGAAACCATGTAACTGGGAAAAAAGCCTGCTAGTTGTTTTTATAGTATTTGTAGTTTTTAAAGAGCATACCTGAAGGGTCTGTTGGGATAAACAGTTATTAATAAACATTTAGTCTGCTCTGTTACTATTTAACAGAAGAAAATATAATAGGTGGTTAACCATGTTTCTGGATTTTTTTTCCTGATAAAGACTTACTATTGCAATAAATACTATTGACTTTATGTGGGTAGGGGAAGCACTTGTCAAAAGATCAGGTTGTAGCTGGCAAGAAAACAGTTCTCTCAACCTTAATAACATTGAACATGGTAGCCACAAGAATTGGTCTTATATGAGCACTGCTGCAAGCAATGACAGCATGAAGGGCTTCAGCATGAATAAAGTTGTCTGTACATATCCACTGGCAAAGCAAACTTTGCTTTCAGGATCAAGTATCCCCAGACTTGCTTATTAATTTGTTTAGAAATATATTCTTTTTAATTCAAAGTAACAGATCTTATACCCATATAACAAAATAGGTATGATTTTCTTTTCAACTCTTTTCACAGTTCTCATAATTCTATAAAACATTGTGAAAGCTTAAATGTCCCATAAACTTTTCATCCTACAAGATCATGTTACAATTTGCTTCTTCCCTGCTTCCACAATACCTTTTGCATAGGCTCCCTTTGGGTCATCTCACTAACACACTGATGTAATGCAATCCTCCCCTAGATCTCCTTCCCATGGGCACAGCACACAAATTATCACCTCACAAACTCATTAAATCACAAGTAAAATCTCTCTCTAAAATGAATGCATTGCAAAAAAACCCCAATAAGTATTTAAATGATTTTTTAAAATATTTTTTTGAAAATAATAAAAAAATACATTTAATTCAGAGTGGAAGATAGTTACTAGTATCTTGTCAACAGGCATTGAATTATAGGGCTGACAGAATTCCATATCAAGTTAGTGGTATAAACAAACATTTCATCTAAGCTAAGGTATTGATATCATATTCAGTTGCAGGGTTTTGAGAGGTTTGTTTTGTTTTTTTAAACGTGTGCACGCTTTAGTATTATTCCTACCAATACTGTTTGACACAAATCTGTAAAACTGTATTCACTATTGCACAGCCACTTGGCTTTTCACAAATCCAGCAAAGACATACAGACAACCAGTCTGTTATAAATGATGTATTCGTAGAAGGAACAGTTTGGAAGATCCTAAATATCAGTTTTTCAAACCAAGTCCAAGAGTGTTCCATGTCATGCCACTTGCAGGTGCTCTTGCTGCTCTAAATCTGTCAGATACCAACATGACATGTTAGTATCCCAGAATAGCAATAAGCTTAAAGGATTTTAAGATAATCTAACTCTTATCTCTGTCTATATGTACTTCCAGAGCATACAAACCAGGTTTTTATTCCAAAATTAACACTGTCAAATTTTTTGTGTGAACTCCTGTAGCCAAGTTAGGCATTAAAATCCTCAGTTGGAACATTTTTTTTTCAGGTTTCAAGCTGCAGTTTTGTAGCTTTATATACCAAAAATATATGTTCAAGTGTGCCTCTTAGCTCAATTCTGGATAGGTTGTCTGAGTGGTGTGTATCTGGCAGTAGAGTTGCCCATAACATTGACAAATAAGTTTGTCAAAGACCACCTACACATTTGCAATTTAACAGGCAATTCAATAATTACTCTAGTGTAGAATAGTCAGAATAAAGTGAACATTCACTGAGAGGCATTAACTGAGGGCTACAGTCAGTATAAAAGGACTTTCTAGGGATCCGTTATAGAGTAATGAAAATGTAATTCAAAAGAACAGTTGCATAAAGACTTAACAACTTAGTAAGTTCTTAATATACTTAAATTGGGAAAGCTATTTTTCCCTCTGTACTTGATGGTACTCAAGAGTCTAAATTAGTTTAACAACAGCAATACAAAAGATTTCAGCTAGCTAGGAATAAGTGTTGCAAAAGCAAACCACTATTGACATGAGATACTTCAAAGGTGCCACCATAGAGGTGTTTTAGTTTTCAAACAAGGAGCAGAGCTTGCATGGTAGCGAAGACATTAATTAAATTAGTGTTTATATCTATTTAAATAAGGACAAAAATCTGTTTTCCATTGTGGTGTTCACATAGTTCTGTGTGTGGCCAAGAGGAAGTGCCGCTCGTTACAGTTCAAGTCTAAATATCATGACAAGCTATGGTTTGCATACTAGTAGGCAGCATGATCTATGAAACACCCTGTGGCTGAAAAACTGTGTTGTGTTGCCTCACTACAGCAAAAGACAACCTTAGGTTAAGGTCATTTGCAAGGCTTGGTAAAGAGCTTCATATACAAAGACTGCCTGTGGGTCTAAAAAAAAAAAGAAGAAAAAGAAAAAAAGAAAAAAAAAGAAAATCTAATCCCCAAACTATGCAAACAAGTATCATAACAAGGCCTACTACTAAAAATAAGTACTTTCCCTTTATCAACTCCCACAGGCTGAAGTCTGATTTCAGGTTAGGACTGGTTGCATTCATTACTTTCAAAAATAGCAATAGTTGCAGGGTAGTGCATATTAGGCTGAACAGGGAGAAAGTTCTATATTGTCAAAACAAACAGGAAAGAAGAAACCCAACGGTGGGGGGCGGGGGCCCC
>JAVSBS010007043.1:37290-49824 GCA_033124195.1 Coracias cyanogaster | reverse complement strand
GGGGGTGTGGTGTGTGGTGTGTGAAATCAGCTAGTGATTGCCAGCTTCACAGATTGAAGTTTTTGTAAGTGCCCTTAACTGTCATAAGGTGAACCTCTCTGCCAACAGAAGCAGTAAGAGTAAACAACTGGCCAGTGCGCCAGATGTGTTCCCTGATATGCCTGCGATAGGCAGAAAGCAGACTGTCTTGGGCTGTCTGTTACGAGGCAGAATGTAAATAATTTTTCTCAGATTAGCAATGTCTGAAATGCAGAAGCTGCCAATACATTCGCTTGCTTTGGGAGACTGTGACAAAGAGTCATTGCAACTTCCCTGGCTTGGTTAGTGTGTCTTGACATTACCAAAAAAAGGACTTGATCTCCAGAGGTCCCTTCCAACCCCTAACATTCTATGATTCTACCCTGGGAGCGCTTTCTTTGACGGAATGTGTGCATCGGTGGGGACATAGAGGAAAAGTTACCAGGCACTTTGGCAAAAGGTACCCTCAGATATCACCTCAAATGGAGACTGTAGCTCTGCAATTTGCACATAGCTCACTAGGGCAAAGTAGTTCAGTTACAGAAAACAAAAAATAACTCTTCTGCCTTTTCTAACTGTTTCAGGAAATCTTGTTTTATGTTCTGTCCTTCACCTCAGACAAGTATTTTAGCCAAATGGAAAGAAAATCCTCTTTTTTTTTTTTTTTTTTTTTTAACTATCCTGGGTTATTGACACTTAGAATTTTATTCATCAAGTATCAAACCACAGCAAAAAGACAAAACAAAGTGACTTTAGTATTCCAGCCTTTGTGTTGTAGCACAAATATCAAAGTCACAGGAAGGAGAGTATTCTAGTTATTTGTGTGATGTCCTCATATCCCCCCAGCCTCTGTTGCAGCACTTTACAACTGCAAAGAGCTGTTTGGAAAGTTCGGAAATCGCAGATTTTTGCAGAGAAGTAGCAATTCCCTCGATTGAAAGTGTGTTCAACCTCCTTCTTAAGTGATGTTTTCAAAATCATTCATCAAATTAACTAGCATATTCTTTCTGTGCTTTTGTGTCAGCAAGTGCAGTAGCCAAACTGGCAGGCATGGTGGAATAAAGTCAATTTTAATATGTCACCCAGAGAATAAAGTTGGCTTCATAGCCTCATTGGGCAAGATTGCTAAGACAGACTCTGTCTCACGGACCACACAACAATTTATTTGCTTACACTTTTCCTTATGCCCCCCAAATTAAAATCTCTACTGCAGAAACATAGAAAGTACAGAAAACCATAACCGCTCTTGCTTCCTTTCACCCCAAAAGTGAGTTTGACAAAGCCTCGGAAATTGCTTGAACCAGAAGGTGAAGGTTGAATTGCAGAAGCATGTACAAAGCAGTGAGAAAATATTTTCTCACGAGAAATTAAATCCTTCCTGGATAATGTCTTCCCTTTCCCTGAGCAGCCAGTGGCTGCGTGTCCTGCAATTGTACTTTCAACACAGGACCGTAGTCTGTTATTAAACATTTCCTAAACACTAAAGAGTATTCCTCGCTTTAAAAACAAAATGGGTTGCCTAGGGCAGTGGTGGAGTCCCCATCTCTAGAGGTATTTAAAAGGTGTATAGACATAGTGCTTAGGGACATGGTTTGGTGGAGGACTTGTCAGTGTTAGGTTAATGATTGAACTCGATGATCTTAAAGGTTTTTTCCAGTCTAGGCAATTCTGTGAAAACAAATGAGAAGTAAATGAGTGTGTGTGTGTGTTGAGACCTGTGTTATTCCTCCCATTTAGCATGCCCTGAGTGCTGCTTTGGTTCTTTGAGGAAAAACAAACAAACAAAACAAAAGCAACCTAAAAAAGTGATTAGTCTGGCTTTGCTTGGTGTTTGATTACTTCTGTAATAAATATTTCTATGTTTCTCCAATGCACACATCATCTTTACATTGTATTAAGTGGCAAGACAATCAATATTTAATTTTATGCATGCCCTAAGCAAAACATGAAGTTAATAAAGTTTACATTCTTGCCAAATCGCTGTTGGGGATTAGTGCTTGTATTTTAGCCAGTTTAATGAATTGGTATCTTGTAGACCTGATTAGTTTCTGACAATTTGCTATAGTTTAAGCAGCTCTTTAAAATGGAGGGACACAGTTTATGGTCCTTTAAATACATAAGCAGAAGAAATCTAATGGAAGTTTACATTTCTTACTATTTGTCTTTGTGAGGTATGTATTTTTGAAACAGATGCAATGCATGTTCTTCTGAAAATGGTGAATTTCCCAGAGGATGTATGCCGCCTCCCCACTGCTTCCTCCATGTGTGGAAATAATTGATGGCTATTTCAGACAGGTTCACCCAAACACATAACAGTGTTGCTTATTAATACAAGCAGAACATGGAGGCTAAGCCTTGGTGATCTTCAGGACAGGGTTTAATCTGTTAATGGACTCTACCTAATCCCCCCTGCGGTAATTCCAGCAGATGAGTCAATCCTCAGTGTTTACCTTGCCCTCTCCTGCTTTCAACACCCTGCTGACCACCTGCAGGGCTTGCACTGGGCCCAGCAGCCGCTCTCTCCCAGCAGGGACCAGCTGTCCTCCCTGTCCTCCACACTGGCTGGCCAGAGGGTGTGGGGGGAAAAAAGAGTCCTGTCATAGGTGCAGGTCCCCAATGAGATGCAAGGCCTCCAAATCTGCAGGGGAGGTTTCTGCTGTTTGGCCAACAAGCTGCTTGCATATGCAAAAAGGGTTCCTGAAGACCAGGGAGCAATGCAGAGATGCTGAACCCCATCAGCTGGAGATCATTTGGTTTCTTACAGAAGCCCTTTGCTTCCTCTCCTCACATTATTCATGTGGAATGATGAAGAAGTCTGTGTTGGAGAGGTCAGAAGTATGAAAGAGCTTGATGTAAGGATTTGAGGAAGATAAAAAGATGGGAAGAGCTGAAGTAATGTGACAGCAGGAGGAGCTTTGAAGGAAAGGCAAGAGAGCTTCTGAAGAGCAATGAGGGAGGGGGTATGTTCTGTGTCCAGCAGGGCAGGAGGGTTTGATAACCTGCTTTTGCTTTTCTCTTCTTACAAAAAGTAGGTCAGAAATTAACTTGACCTGCTATAATTCTTGGTATGGCTAGATGGTATTTACCACCAAGAATCTGTGTCTATAATCACTGGCCATTTATGGAATGAAAATGGAAGTTTTCACCCTAGTCCAGCCACCCAGGCTGGAAAAACAAGTTCCATTGTTAATTAGAGTCCAAATGTGAAAAGCTGAAATTGTTTTCTTACCATGTTATTTCTCATAGGTAAAGTATTGTAGCATTTTAAAAACCATGTTTCTTCAAACATGCTCATCAGAGCTAAGCTGCAGCCCTGCCATGTGCTAATGCCTGAAGGGTAAGCAATGCTGTGCTGCCAGGTTCTGCAAGGATTCCTTTAATCTGCAAAGAATGATCTGGAAAAGTTAATTAAACAGTAAATAAAACTGACCTGGAGGCTTTAACTAATTCGGATATTCAAAATTGAAGATTCCCTTGAAATAAGCTGTTCTGGAAAGTAAATAACCACGGGGGAAGGAGGCAATTCAGCTAGAAACTAGGAATTAGTTTTGTGACAAGCAGAGTAGAGAGCCAGTGTGAGCACAGAGTACGTTCTTGAAATGTGAAGTACATTATTGCAGGTGGGTAATCCAGGGCCAGAGCTGGCATAGCCTTATCTGTGAAAGATCTGGAAAGATCTCTCTGAAAGAGACTTGAATATATGGCTGGGCGAGTGTGTGTAATGAATTAGTATGTGCATGGTGTGCAGGGTACTTTAATCCTGGAAGTAGAAGAGCAGAAATGTCTTGATTAAAAAGAGACAAAATAAATCCATTCTTCAATCTCACCAGCCACAGTCTTCATTCTGTCAAAGTGAAATTAAAATTTTGTATTAAAAAAGTTGTTTGAAGTCAAAAGTGTTAAGAGATCTGGTCTGGTATTCTTCCTTCCAGTGAGCTCCCTGGTCGAGTATCTAAACCTTAGGTTGGTTATGGTAATGATCACCACTAACATTGCATTGATGCAGGCTGAGATAATAACCCTAGCTGGAGCTCATGACTTGAAAGACCATAGTGGGTGTGAGGAAATAATTTTCTCTTTTGTGTTCAGCCCAGCACCAGATGTTTAATTAGATACTTTTGCTTTCTGTAGAAATGTAGATGGGGCCACAGTGAATTACAAGATACCCAGTTAGATGGATTCATTATCTTCTACATCAAATTTTATATTCCTACCTGAAATTTTGCATGTGTTGTATATTCTTGTGTAGGTCTGCCCAGATTATGGCACAGAGATGATGTGAGTCCACATCTTCCATTTGATTTTCTCTTTTTTTTTTTTTTCTTCTCAGAAAGCTTTTTTTCAAAGGCCTTTTAGATCAGTTAACTCTTCTCCTTTATTTTGCCTTTTCAGGCTCTGTCCTGATATATGCTATCAGGTTTCCCAGACCGGTTTGGCGTTGTACTCTGGCAACGTCGCTCTTCCTGTATCCTCTGCCTGTCTTCTTTTCATCAGTGAATCCAGCCTGTGCTTCCTCTAGTGTTTTGTCCCAACACATCTTGTCATTCCTCTATAATGACAGCTGCTTTTTTTCATGTTTCTTTTTACTTCTGGCTCCTTTCAGTACTTGTGATCCAGCCAGTGTGAAAGCACTTGCCCGTTCTTTGATCCCATTATGTTTCCTGGAAGTGTCCTTACCTACCTTTGCTGCATGGCATCTCAGTTACATCCTTTTTCACTGCTGGAACCCTTGTTCACCAATTCCAAAAGTCCTGGCTCACAGTTGTAGCTGTAGCTTAGTGCATTATCTAGCTGGGTTTCCTCTCTTTTGTTTTCCCTGCCTGCCCTCTACCTTCCTTGGTTCTTGCTGTGTAAGTAGAGAAAGGGATCTTGTCTTGTGTCTCCTCTGTCCTTATCACAAGTTCCTGTGTAGTGGTTGAAGTTAAAAAGTCAAGAGTTGCAAACTGCAGTATTTTAAGTGGTGTAATTGTTGTTTTTTAAAATAAAGACCATTGTAGAGACTACTACTTTTGTTAATACGGTTCATCTTTCATGATCCAGTTCTTGATGTTACATGTATTTCCTCAGGCCATCTCTGTAGAGTAGCTTAAGCCAGTTCGATTCATGTGCTAAAGGCAGAGTCCTGTATCTTTCCATTTCACAGCTTGTGTTATTCCAGTGGCAGGTTTTAACAAGGCAAATTAAATTAGAAAAATCCAAATTATTTTAGTCAGGGTGTTTTTCTTAATTTGGGTTTACAAATTTGGCAAATAATTTAAAAATTCTGGATTTACTCTTACCTTTCTGTGCTCTTATTTATTTTATTTTTTATTACATAGAGATAGAAATGACAGTATTTTTCTGTTTACGCCCTGAATCACAAAAGCAGACAGATCTCAACCCACTGAACTTGTTTTTAAACACTATCCTAGTTTAAAGCTGTAGTCTGTTCCACTTCAGATCTTGTGCATGTCGCTAGCTTGGTTGCACAGGCTGCAGGAGAATGTGCTGCTAAAAATGAAATTAATATTTTTTGCCTTTTTTGGCATAGATTTGGGAGCAATTAGTCCAAGATTCAGATTTTCTGTAATGATTTTTAATTCTAAATATCCCTTTAATAATATCTACATAAATCTGATTGCTTGTGTATGGCCTCTACTCAGCTTGCTTTTGACAGTATCTGTGGTCATTATGGCCCATATTAAATACAGCCACAGTGACCAAGCTCTCACTTTCTTTGAGTCTTGGATCAACACCCCATGTGGGAACAAGCCCAAACCCTTCCTCCCTGGAATGGAGCACAGCTACATAGCGGCTCAGTCTACAGTTTGAGGGCAGGAGTGGGCTGCAATGTGGGGTGCCGGCTCCAGGCTGCAACCCAGACCCTACCTGTTCACCCCAAAAACCCAGGACTATGCTGTCCAAATAATATCCCACCACACTTTACCTCCTTGCTCCATGGAGTTCCAGTTTTTGCTTTGAGCAATTATGAGGTCTGCCTTGGCACAGGGGATTTTGCTCTAATGCATTCTGCATTTGCTTGTACACGTGCAAACTTATTGATTCACGCTTGTTTGTGATGCTCTGTCCTGTTAAAAATATGATTTATATCATCCATGTGTGGCTGAGTTATCTAGGGAAGCTGTAGTTAGACATTTTGCAACACGTCCCTGGGAGGCTTTACTTCTGTCAGGTTTCTCCTGCTATTTTAGGATCTTTGTGCTATTTTCAGTGACTTTTCATTTACTGTGGGAGTCCTGTTTTGGAATTAACTAGATGTTTCAGCAGTTTGTGGGATTTCCAAGAAAAGTCATATTATCTTTTTTTTGTATCATATGTCTTTCCTGCAATTGTGGTTTTGTAGTCCTCCAAATTAATTATATATAGATTTTATATAAGTTACGGTTATACATTTTGACAGCTGTCTGTAGTACATTGCTATCCTGTATTAGTAATCATGAGTCAGTAACAGTTTTGGGGGAATCAACATGACTAATGTTTAACTTAAATAGCTCAATATTTTCTTTGTTGTTTTAAATATTTTGCTCTTACATGAGCACTGTTTCATTTTGTCTATTATGCGTTTGTCCAGAAAACTTAAGCACAATAACTGCTTGCTTCAGTAATGGAAGGCAGCTGCAGGAGTGGTAGCAGCAATCAGTCACTGCTCTTGTTTTAAGTGACATGTAGTTCTTTCTGTTAGATTTGAGAAAAACATGGTTTTGGTTTTGCCTGACTGAGTAGAAAGTGAGGTCAGTATTTTCAGTTTTATTGGGGGCAATCAGTGTGTTTTTAAATAGGACCCAAAATTTAGGGTGTTTTTTTTATTATTTGTAATTGTTAAGCCTTTGAAACCAAAATCTCAGTTGCTTTATATTCTTGTAGTGTTGTCAAAGTCAGTGGATTTGCTGAGATTTGTACCAGCTGTAGATGTGGGTATGTGTCTTTTCATTTTCATAGCACTGCAAATCATTAAAAAGAACAAGGAAAAAGCCTTGCTTTTTTTTTCCCCACAGATACCAGCACTGCTCTTTTCTCAATCGCCAAGAAACCTCTGCTTGTGGCATCTGAGTGCTAGCGTGTGTGTCCATAGAGTGATCTCAGACTGTTCCTTGCTTCCTCCAGCAAAGAGTTTAATCACCTCTCAGGGCGGTACTTTGTTAGTCTAATGAGTTGGTAAGGAGAAAGCAGAAGAGCTAGTGGAAGAGCCGAGCACTTGCACAGGTTAGCCAGCCCAGCTCTGCTCAATAAGAGGTTGATTAAATTCACTAGCTTGCTGACCCCACAATGTCTTTTGCTCATCACCCAATGGGACAATGCATGACTTAGGAAGAAATTCAGTGCGAAGGGCAAAGGATTGGAAACCCACTAGGATTCACTACTTGTTCTATGCTCTTGGCTAGAAAGGACATGAGTTAAGGCAGGTGAAGAGGTTATTTCCATGGTGGGCTTATGCAGTAGACACACATAACCAACACTACTTTGGTGAATGTAAACTACTGCTCATGGTGGTATGGCTTTTGATAGCTGTGTTGTATCAATGTGGCATCTGTCTGCATCCGTGATATTTGAGTCTGTGGGGTGGGCAAGAGGAGTAAAAACCAGTGCGTATTTAAGTGAAAGCTTAAAACTCTTGAAAAGTGTTGTTTTACCCAGGCCCATTGGCGTGCAACTGGTCCTCTGAGAGGTTTGATCAACGTGGCTGAGGAGTTTCTCTCCCTGCAAATCAGTGGATTTTGTCTTTGTGGGCAATGGGGATGGGAGAGGACACCTGGAGAAGACCCAGCAGAGAGAATTGCCTCCCCAGCGGATCTGTGGTGTTGAGGAGAGGAGGGACAGGGCAGTGAAACATGTGTACTGACTGCATGTGTTGTGTGAATGCACAGGGAAGGCTGCATCTGACTTGTTCTCATGTTTCTCATCCAAACTGAAATGGTTTGGGAAGACCCTTGTGTTGTGTAGTGGGCAGTCCCTTGTGTTGAAGAAAGGACCTAGTATCAGTATTCATGCTTCCTTCATGAAGACCTGTCCCATAGTGCTGCTTGACTCTCATGACACATACTGATATAATGGACATGAGCATAGTGCTTGTGACAGTTTGGTGGCTGGGGTTTTAATGAAGTTTCATTTAAAAAAAAATAAACAAACACAACTTTTTCTTTAAATCCCATGACATGGCAGTTGTCATCCTGTGACAGTGCCTTTCACCTTGCCTGTCTCTCTTTATGGGAAGCCCGCTGACCCATGGAGTCATTGTGTAGGTATTGCTGGCAGTAATTTATCCTGTCACACATGCGATAAGGAATTCATCATCAGAAATGCAGACTCTTTCATATTTCTGAAGTGTCAGTTTGACAGAAGTACTGACAGCTGGCGTCCTTCCAACAGACCAGTAATTGCTTGACTGTGAAAAATGGCAGAAGATAGACAAATGTATTGGAAAAATAAAATCTCTGAAATGCCAAAGTGGTGCTAATGTGATATAATTCATAACTGGTTGCTGTTACAAAGAGTCACCTTCAAGCATTCGGGTCTATTCTCCTTTCTTCTCTGGCAAGTGATTTACTTGATGACAGAGCTCAGCAAAGCCATCTGATCGAAGTCAGATTGTTTCTTACCTTGTTTGGTCTTTGTCCACTTTCTCTTGCCCATAGTTTTAGAGCAGGATGGGGTTGACTTGGCTAAATGCATTTTAAATGCTTTTGTCAGGTTACAGAAGAGCAGATATTAAACTTTAATTTCTACTGAGGTTGAAGTGAGATTTTAAATGTTTAAAGGAGTAATTTATGTAAAGGGAATTCCTACTGCTTCCTAAAATGATCATTTATCATAATTTGGGTTTGGTTATCCATATTCAATTAATCTAAAATTTCTATTGCTTTTTTTTTATTTTTTAGTGCTCCCTTGACATTAGTTCTTTATATTAAAATGTGTTTTCAATACATGCCAGCAGGCCTGTATTTTAAGCTAATGATGATTGTCATCCTTATCATACTTGATTACTTTTTCCCAAGGACAGAAATTGTTGGGCAAGTGGCATGGGGGTGGAAATTGGAACTCTGAGCCAACAAATGTAACAATGACAGAACTGGGACACATTACCTGATCACTAAAATGATTCAGACCACTTGCAGATGAATTGTTTCCCTTGTTAATTCATGCAAACGTGGCCTGGAGGTTAAAGGGATTGATCTTGAGATCGGGAGGTCTTTGTTTTATTTCCAGCTCCACCACTAGTTTGCTCTCTGACCTTCAGCAAGTCATGGCTGTGTCAATACATTTGCATTGATTTTCAACTCACATGCATGATGTACTTCAGTATACCACTGAATTTGAGCTAAAGTGGTACCCCCAAGGTTACACAGGAAGACTGTGAGGGAAGCAAAAGTAGAATACAGAAGTAAACTTCAGTGGGAGGTGTAAACTGTGGGGCACCTTCGCTTCCTGGACAAGAATTTTGGCCAAAGACTCAAGCCTGCTGACTTTGAGAAGTGCATGTTCAGATTTAAAAATGGGGCAGAAGGTGTATGGTGATGATGTGGAGGAAAACTCTACTGGGATTAGGCACTTCTCAAGCTGGATTGGTTAGCTCTTGCTAAATAAATGAACCTTTCTTTAGGAATTTGAACTACATACAAATAATGTAGAGATGAATTTTTTCAGTAGGGCATCTAAAGTCTGAGTATTTTGTGCTGAAGCTGTTTTTGAAGGCTCCATGACAGATGTGGTATGTTTTATTATCAGTTGTATTTTGTTTTTTAACACTAGCTATGTTGCAGTTTAGTAACTCAAAAGTTCTCTGGGGCAAGAATATGAGTTGTTGAAGTCACTCACAGTGGAGAGAATGAAGGTGAGAGGCAGCCGGTGCTGAGTAGTGAATAGTTGTTAGGTGTATAAATTTAAGAAAGACAATAGATTTACTGCTCTTGCTGCTGCCTGAAAAAATTCAGTAGTTTTTCTCTTTGCTTCAAAATGAAACTCAGATTTTACACATGGAAAATTAATCCTATCTACCAGTGACTTGTTCATTTCTGTCTTCCGTACTTGAGATCCAGTCCTCTATAGCATCTTTCACCCTAGTGACATTGTTAACTCTGTTGTGGGTCTTCCCCCATGGTGTTTTGGTGCAGCCCCAGGTGTTTCCTGTAAAGGGGATATTTTTCTCCCTGTTGCTGAGAGTAGACTGCTCAGTCTTTGCAGAGAAGATGATGCAGTGTGACAGTGGTGGTACCAGTGGTGTTGGCTTGCCTCATCCCACCCAGCAGAGCATCCTGTATTCCCTGCTCACCCTCTCACCACCTCATATTCACTCTAAAAGGCATCCTCTCCATGCTCTGCTGCATGATCTGGAAAGTCCAGTTTGGCCTGAAGCCAGCCGACTCAGAGATGTCATCACTTCTCTGGAGGTGACAGTGGAGTTGGCTTGTGGCCATGCTCTCCTTGCCTCAGAGCCCTCCATCACTCTGCTTTCCTCTGGCAAGGCTCTGCGATGTTCAGGGTGGCGGGGACAGCCAGCTGGGTGTCTGTGTGACCTGTGCCTTTGTTCCCTCTCGCCTGGGGCTGCGGTTGGCCGCCTGTGCCTGCCTGTGTGGGACCTCAGCCACCAAGCAGCAGAGCTTCCCTGCGTGCCCCTCTTTGGCTGGACGCTCCTGCTCGCTGCAGGGCACGGCCAGCAGCTTGCATCAGGATAGGTGGATGGTTCACAAAGTACTGTGCTTTTATTTTTATCCAATGTAGCCAAGGCATTGGTAGCATAACTCAAAAGAACAACCTAATAATAAACCTGTGCTTGTATTCAAAATCTGGGCTGAGTGTCCCAGCTTGGCAGGCTCTTTTGAAGCGGTTTGGATAGACATGGGTTGGTCGTGCATTTGGCTACAATTAGCAATGTGGTACCAGCCCATATTTTAGGAAACAGCTATAATTCAGGGAAGCTGTTGTGTTCAGTGCTGGATTGTGTAATTTGTATTTTGAATAACCTCCTGGGTGTGACTCTATGTAAATTCGGTAACACTGGTGCATATGTAGTGACAGCAGTGAATTACAGAATCAGGTAAGAGAGTGAACAAATCTTTCCTGTAAAGGCTGTCATTGAAAAGAGAAAGGTAGTAGAATTTGGTTAGGTTTTTTTAAAGAAACTTTGATTTATTTTTTTTTTTGGAAGCTTTTGAATTTCTTTTTTATTTGTGCCACGTAGATGCAGCTTTTTAGAGGTCTTATTTTTGCTTTGTCATTTTCTCCTCATTTTCTTCAGTTTTAAAAAACTAACTTTTACTCCATTGCAGAGGAGAAAGAAAGGTCATGGGAAGGTGAAAGGAGTGATTTAGGGAGGAAGAAGTGTTAGTTCTTGCTGTGTTCCACACTTCTCAAGTCAGACTAATGCTGGTTGCTGTGATGTCATATCTATTAGAAATAAATTGTGTCATTAGTGACCATTGCGGGTGGCCTGCACTTCATCCCGCTCGTCTCCTCTCAGTGTGATTTGGGGAGCGAGATGTATTTAAGTGCCTGTTTGAGGCATTAGTACATAGACAGTGATTTCACCAAGTGACAAGTGGTGGGGCTGGCTGTCACCCTCTGTGTGGTTATCTTGATGCCTGGCCTTGATGACTGCTTTTAAGGGCTACTTTTTGCTGGCAGCCTGAAAGTCTTCTTTTGGCTTTTACCATTCCCGTCTCACATATTGTACTTGCTTTGGCCAGTAAAAGATCTTTTGTGTTACAGACATTTTCCCCCGTCTTTATTCCTGTCCTCAGCTTTGCTGTGAGGAGGAGAAATGGCTTTGGTGGGAGGGAACTGCTGCTGTGGAAGAAGAATGCAGAGCCCGGGTGAGCGGTGCACAGCTCTTCCCATGTTGTGTCTGGATGGTGGGGAAGAAAAATGCTGTTTAGGTTTGGAAGAACCGTTTTGGTCACTTGCTTCTCAATATTAACGTTTATCTGAATGTCTTAATCTGTAGTTTAAAGGGAGGGAGGAAGCCTGTGTTTTGTTTTGTCTGCGGTGAGCAAACAGATGCTATTTGGAAAACATGGGAGAAAGGAAATGAAGTCTTGTGGTTTCTTTCTTCAGTGTTGTCCTTGCATTAAAAATCCACTGTGTAGCTTGCTGACTTTTTGATTAGACAAACAGCATTGGGAAACCCCTGGTGCTGGAAACCCTTAGCCATGCATAGCTTAACTGTGTTTTGGCTCTAGGAAGAGCTAACAGATGAAGGAGAGAAACCCTTATGTTTGGTTTGGGCTCACTGTGCTTTTGTTTTGTTTCCCCTTTTCTCTCCCTGCCCTGTGTGTTTTATTTGGGGTTGACTTGAGGATAGGGATAACTTGATGGACAGCTATTTTTCAGGTTGAGCAGGTTGAGGTGAGCCTCCTTCTGCCCCTAGCCCTGATCACCATCTGGAGGGAGACTAAAAGATTCAGCTTCTACCTGGCCACAAAAAGGCTTCTCCAAGACTTTTTTCTGTGGAACAGGGTGGGAATGCAACATCCCCACCCTATTCCATGCAGAGAAGCCTTGATGCAAAGAACCAGCTCCAGC